>JAMPIV010018177.1:332500-356828 GCA_024509875.1 Oreohelix idahoensis
GTGATGAAAGAATGCTGAAGTACTCACCAAAGTTTGTTATTTAATTATTTAATACTGTCCCTAATGCTGTAATAGCCGGTTATGGAGTTGAAAAAGAGCTATTTTATTTTAGTACTTACTGAGTCCTTCCTTTTCAGCCACGCTGTCCATCAGCGGACAGCAAATAGTGATAGGATTTTGATGCCTTGCCTTCAGGGAAGTACCTAGTTTTTATTTTTATATTTATTTAAGGTAGTAGACTACCTTGTAGGGTAAAAAACTCAAATTTTCCTTTCAGAATCAAACAACCATGGGTATAGTGTTAGTATGGACTTAACATTTTTGTCCACATAATGACCTCATTAATTATGCAAATTAGCTATCCAATATGGCCGCCGTAGTGAATAAATTATACACCTTTTTTAAAACATCATAACTATGTTATTTTTACAAGGATCTGACTGAAACTTGGCAAATTGAATTAGTATATATAGCTTGAGGTTTTGACCTAAAAATAACAGATATTGACCGAAAGGTTGATTTGTAATGAATTTTCAAAATTTATATTTCTTGAATGTTTGATATTTGTGCCTCATTATATATGCATGATGGTCATAAAACTAAAATTTTGAATTCAATTGTATCCATTTTAGGTCATAATCTGTAAGATTATATGATAACCAACTGTGTTAATTTTCATGTCAATTGAATGTACAGATCCAGAGATATCTTGTTTCAAAGATCACCAATTATGCTAAAAAGACAATTCCGAGAAAACAAAGAAAAACAGAAAAAGAACTCACAAAATGAAGTTTAATGAGCTCCTGTTGAATAAAGGTCTCCTTCTACTGCAGCTGCAGTGTCTATGAATCCCACTTTCAGTGCTCTCAGGGTCTTTCCATTGCAATGTCCTTACTTGCTGAATAGATCCTGTGCAGCGTTCTCCTGTATGCTTTCTTTGCCATGCGTTAACTTGTGTTCATGTATATCGAAAAAATTCTGCAATGCACTGTGGCCTTTCCCAATAGAACGCACAAATGCCACCATTCGCACATTTACTTCTTTGTTTGTGAGTAGCTGAAGATGAAACATCAGAAGTATTGAAATTGGCAGTTCATTCGCCACTGTTTGTGCGCTTGATACTGATTTCATGACAAAAGCCATTCCGAGTCTCTTCGACGATCTCACAGGTCAGTGAGTACTGATAACATTTGTCACATCTAAAGTTAGCGCATAAAAACCCAAACAGTAGTTTTACATCCATAAGGATAAACCCATTTCCTTTGTTGTCATTTTTAGCTTGTCCTTCACTTTCTTGGACCTTTATGACCTTTTTTTTCTTTGCTGAGGAGCACAGAGGTTTTATAGCGTCACTATCGACAATAGGTGTTTCATTTTCAGGCAACGGTTTGTTGGTGTACACGCCTCCCAGTCTTTGTCTTATTTCTCATTGTGAACAAAAGAAGCTCTGCTAACTACTATTATACAGAATCAGTATAAAACTAGCAATAAATAGAGTTGATGTTGGTGAAAATGCACTATGCATGTAACAAATGTTGAAATTTACGATCAAAGCTTTCTAGACACACACTTTTGAAAAAATTCACAAGAAATCATTGAGTGATTCCCCGTGGAAAAGTTATAAATATCTTTTTCCTGTTGCCTATGTATAATTATAATTTCGCAGTTTTACAATTACGCACCTTCTTGTTGTGTCATTATTCACATGGTAACCAACTATAAACATTTTATATATATTTTTTTTACTGCACCGTGTCTCTGTTATCTCGTATCTCTATCTACCTATCCTGCTTATCTCCCTGATCCTATCCTATCTTTTCTTTTTCTAGTTTTGCATATTATTTTATATCCTATTTACTTTTTTATTTTCGTATTTCCCTACTCTTCCTTCATACTTTATATTACCGCACTCTACACTATTTATTTATTGTTTCATTAATTTCTATTTTCATTTAGCGTTTTATATTTTATTTATTATTTGGGAGCCGCGCTGGTGTAATGGCTTCGGCGTTGTACTGGCGACCAGGTGTTCATGGTTCAAACCCGGACGTCGGCGTTTGAAGAAATGTTTACGGCCGAAAATTTGACTGAATTGCCTGAACGGCTCCTGTGATAAACCCTCTGTGGATGGGAAGGAGCGAAGCTCCTGACCGGGTTGGAAGGAAAGTCCTCAGGTTCCCCAGCCTCGCAATGACATGTCATTGGGCCGAAGGGCTGAAAGCCCAAGTGCCGCTGGTTAAGAAAAAAAAAAAAAAAAAAAAAAAAAAAAAAAAAAAAAAATATTATTTATTTTATATTTTACGTTTTTTATTTTCTGGACGTTTTACTTTTCCCCACTATGCCCTCTCTTAAATATTTTATCAACTCTCTCCGTGTGTCGGTCACCACCAGCTTTAGCTCCCTACCTCCTGATATATCCCGTGCCGCTATTGACTTTGCGTTCGTTACTTTTAAGAAAACTAGATTCACCTCTCATCTCCACTTTATTCACACCTGCCTCCACCACAAAATTCTTCCTAATGGATTCTCTTCCAATTTTCATCCATCTGCTGGTACACTCAATCCTAGGGAACAACGTCTCCTACAACGAATTGAGACCAGATGTGGCTTTCAACGTATGCGCGTAGTGGCCGCCAGTCACTCCCGCCTTTTATCAGACCTCAGTGCCCAACAGTCCCAGCTTCTGCTTCACTTACGTTGTCTCACCTCCAACAACGTCCCTTTCTATTCTATGATACGCACCACTATCCACACACTGAACCGGCAGCTGCATGAGTCCCTTTCCACGTCTAAACACCATAAACTATCCCGTCTCATCCCTACCCCCAAAGCTACTCCTCCATCCTCCACTCCATCATGCACTCAGGTAGTCTGCATCCCCCAGATCTACCCCTCTCTGAGGGAGAGCGCTCTGTTCTTAGTAAGGGCCTAAAATTTGTTCCTCTTCGTCCGACCCTAGACCAATACAATCTCCTCCAGGATGTTCATCGGTTTCACCGTCGCATGAGGCTGAAGTTCCATTTTAGAGAGGAAGACAGCACTCCGCAATCTCAGGCTGAATCCGACATCTTCGCATGCTTTTCTGACTCTACGAAACCTCTCGAAGCATCTCATCTTAGGATTCATGACAGCTCTTTGGGCAAGCCTGTATTCTACATGCTCCCCAAAATTCATAAGGTCGACAACCCTGGCAGACCTATTGTCTCAGCCTGTTCCTGTCCTACAGAACACATTTCTGACTTCCTCGATAGCATTTTCCAGCCTATCGTTAAGAATCTTCCCTCCTTTGTCAAAGACACCAATCATGCTCTTACAACTTTCTCCTCTATCCGACTCCCAGCAGACCGCTCCTACCGTCTTTTCTTGTTAGACGTCTGTTCTCTGTATACCTCTATTCCCCACTCTGATGGTCTCCGAGTTCTTCGGTTTTTTCTTGACCAGCGCACTTGCCCTTCTATATCTACTGACACTCTTCTCCGTCTTGCTGAACTGGTCCTTCAACTGAATTCCGTTGAATTCAATGGTCAGTTTTTTGACCAAATTAGTGGTGTTGCCATGGGAACGAAGATGGGTCCTAGCTATGCCTCCCTGTTCATGGGTCACTTGGAGCATCAGATATGACAACAATACTCCGGTCCTTTCCCCGGGTTTTACCGCAGATATCGATGATGGCATAGGTCTCACAGATATGTCTGAGACTGATTTATACCGCTTCATCGACTTTGTCAACCACTTTCACCCCACCATCAAGTTCACCTCCCTTGTCTCCACAGTATCTGTCAACTTCCTTGACATTACTGTTACTATCACGCCCTCCGGCCTTAATACCTCAGTATACTAAAAGCCGACAGACGCCCACAGCTACCTCCTATATACCTCTTCTCATCCTCGTGCCTGTCGTGACTAGCTTCCTTTTTCACAACTTCTCCGCCTCCGCCGTTTGTGCTAAGACGACGATGACTTCCACTTCCGAGGTAATGAGATGTTGGATTTCTTCCGTAGCAGACTTTATCCGAAACATGTTCTCACATATGCTCTCCAACGTGTGCTCCCCATCTCTCGTCAGTATGCCCTCAAACCTCACTATAAATCCACTTCGGATAGAGTCAAATTAATCTTGACTCATCACCCTCACAGTACTGCTGTCAAACAGATCCTTTTCCGCCACCTCCCTATCCTCCAAGCAGAGCCTGTGACCCAAGAAGTATTCGGTGAAGCACCTTTGGTGGCATATAGACGCGACAAGAACTTGAAGGATCTTCTTGTTCACAGCCGTCTCCCAAAGGAGAATGCCACTCACTTTGGCACACTACCCTGTGGTCGGACACGATGCAACACGTGTAAGTATGTCATCTCAACCCAGAAGGTGTCCTTTCCTAAGGCAACGTACACCATCACTAGTAGCTTCACGTGTGAATCGCGCAATGTCATTTATACGATCATATGTAAACGTTGCTGCGAAACCTATATTGGCCAAACAGGCAAACGACTTGGGGACAGATTCAGCCAGCACTTAAATGACATCTCTCAGCAAAAGTCCACACCAGTTGCCATACACTTCAATGGTCCTGACCACCATGGTCCCATCGACATCCAGGTCACAGCGATCCGATCCTGCTCCTCTGACACTGCCAGCCGAGAACAGCTTGAGAACCATCTTATCCACCGCATGGGGTGTCTAAAACCAGCCGGTCTCAACACTTTACACACCTTTGTCTGAGGCCACCCTTTCCTCTCTTGCTCTATTTTGACTCTTTCCACTCTTACCCTATACTTCTATATTTTTTATGCCATCCTCCATAATATGTATGAATTTACACTGTTTCTAATTTGTCTTGATTTTTTATTTCATATTTATTTATCTCCCACTCATTCTGTCCTCTTCTATTTCCAGTCCTCACTTTTATTACGTTTGGGTAGTTTATTGTTCAGTTTCGTTTTTTAGTTTTTAGTTTCTTAGTATGTATTGTGTACATCCGGTGGCGGAAGTCACTTCCTTTTCAGCCACGCTGTCCATCAGCGGACAGCAAATAGTGATAGGATTTTGATGCCTTGCCTTCAGGGAAGTACCTAGTTTTTATTTTTATATTTATTTAAGTTCTTATGTGTCCTATCTAGCCTTCACTTTCTTTCCTTTCCTGACGAAGGCATTGTGGCCGTAACGTAGACTATTTTCTTTGTCTTTTGTCCTCGTAAGACGAATCACCTGTTTTCGATTTTTTTTCCAACCCATCCATTGAGTCCTTATTACAGTCATAGCAGGTTGGATTTGAGAATGACCTTTGTTATTTTATGACTTAATAGGTCCTCCTCAATGCTGTTATATACCTCTATACCTCACGGTAGAAGGGGAACGACTAAGTAAGTAAGTAATGCTGTTATAGCCGGGAGTGTTGAGAGTGATCTTTGTTATTTTATTACTTACTAGGTCCCCAAATACTTCATAGCAGGTTGGAGTTGAGAATGATCTTTGTCATTTTATTACTTACTAGGTCCCCAAAGCTATTATAGCTGGGAATGGAGTGGAGGTGAGAGTGTGCTTTGTTACTTACTGGGTCCCCAAATACTTCATAGCAGATTAGAGTTGAGAATGAGTGCTGACAGCAAAAAGCCCAAATCCTGGTTCTCTCGTGGCTGGAATCGTTAATACTAACTAAGTGTTATGATTAAAATTCATAACTATTATGTCGGTATAATAGGTAGCTAAACAGGGCTCCTTTTCTGATAATTTTATACGGACTTACTTATTAATAAAGGGAGTGACGTCATGCCGATATGGTGTAGATGCAGACGCGAACATTTTGAAGCAGAAGTGAGGTGATCGTCTCCGAGAGAGATGCGACCTGTGTTTGAATGTGAGCGGACGTATATGTATTGAGCTCGTGCAGTACACTGTGTTTTTCCTGCATCATTCCATCACCAGGCCATCAATATACTTAGTTGAGGTGTCCCTGGTTTATTATAGTTAGGAAATGTATGCTTATTCATGAAGATGAATGTTACTACAATCGTTTCCTGACGTGCTCACGGATATTCCTGGGCGTACAAATATCATTGAATGTGATATTCTCCTTACTGATTTCAGACCAATCAAGCTTAAACCTTATCCTATCTCTGTACATTTTCAATCACAAGTACAAAAAGAAATTAAGGATAGGATACAATTAAACATAATTTCTCCTTCTCAATCTCCATACAGTTTTCCTATTGTTTTGATTAGAAAGAAAGACAAATCCATTCGGATTTGCATTGATTTCAGGCGTTTGAATGCTTTAACGATCTCGGATGCAGAGCCTCTGCCTTTGTTAGATTCTTTATTGGATACACTATCTACAGCTACCTTTTTCAGTAAGTTTGCTTTATCTAAAGGTTATTGACAAGTCTCCTTGTCGGACAGAGCAAAATCTTATACTGTTTTCGCTACACCTTTGGGACTATTCCAATTTAGTTTTATGTCTTTTGGTCTCGTCAACGCTCCTACGACCTTTGTTCGTATGATGCGAAAAATGTTCTCTAGTCGTGATGACATCATCACCTATATTGATGATATTTGCCTTTTCCATCAATCTAGGGAAGAACATGTTCTTGGATTCCAGTCTTTGTTGACTACTCTTCGTCTCCATCATCTTACTGCTAGACCTTCGAAAACTAAAATATGATTCACTGAAATTTCCTTTCTTGGTCACAAAGTAGGAGGCGGTTTTCTTAAGCCTGAGGATTCCACTATTTCCAGGATCCTGAATCTAGAAATTCCTAAGACCAAAAAAAAAAAAAAAACAGGATCGCAGTCTTTTAGGTCTTGTAGGATTTTACAGAAAATTCTTACCTAATGTTTCAGAAATTACGTCAGTTCTGTCTTCGCTATTAAGAAAGAACTCTCCAAATAAGATTGTTTGGACGCATTCTTGTAATGAGTCATTAAATTTATTAAAGTCTTATTTCTCCAAATCACAAATTTTAAGATTGCCTGATACTAGACTTCCTTTTATCCTTAGAGTCGACGCCTCTGGTTCGGGGACCGGCGGTACACTTAAGCAGGAATTCGATGATTGTCTACATCCAATTCTGTATGTCAGTCGTAAATTGACACCTACAGAAAAAAATACCCCATCGTCGAGCGGGAATTACTCGCTGTGGTGTATTGTTTTTGCAAAATTGCAACGCTTTCTTATTGGTGCGATATTCGTCTTGGAGACAGATCAGTGTGCCTTGTCCTATCTTAAAACTACAAAATTTCGTAATGAGAAAGCTGCAAGAGCATCACTTGCGCTCCAGCCCTACCAATATGACATTCGTGCCATCAAAGGTAGTCAGAACGTGGTCGCGGATGTGTTATCACGTTGCATGAAAGACCCACTGTCAGCTAACAACACTGCAAATGCAAGTATCGTGTGAAGTGACAGCAAACCTATCAACTGACTTCTCCGCAGGTTGAACAAAAGACAGTGTACATATATGAACATATTTTGCTGATGATGCTTATTATGGCAGGAATTTCCTGATATATTACTACTATGCAAAGATGATATATGAAGATAGCCTGTGATGAATACCAAGGCTGATAACTATTTTAATTTTTTCATAAAAATTAGAAGGAAATCGCTCAGTGACTCTCTTTACGATGCTTACAGGTATTGAGCATGTTCACTTAGCACATGATGATGATGAATGCTGCGATCGCCAATTTCAGGTTGTAGCTCGTTTTACTCAGCTCATCACATGGCTGTCTTGGACCTTATTATTAACATTTTACATACACGGTTTATGTGCAAAAAGACACATATTCATTGATGGTCTAAGAATAATGTGACATTTGAATCTTTTGAATGCACAAATTGATTTATTCTATTGTCTGAACGGCGTCCGTATATTAAGGGACTTAATTCAATGATGCCTGTCATAGATAAAAAAAACATAACAAGAAAAATCCTATCGTGCGATTATGATTCTCCATCAGGTTGGACATTGAACAGTGTTGTTTAACGTGAACTTATTAAGGAACGTATACGATAATATAGCAGAGAATCATGGACAAGAACTTAGTGCTCGATTACAAATATGTTCGCTGGACTTTAGTTGGTTATTATTCCACTAGTACGGATGACAATATAACATTGTTACTTTAAATACAGTGCTTTAATTAACTGTTGATTAGTTTGAATTGGCGGGATGAGATTATGTCTTTGACACAAGGCATTAATACACTCACACTAATTATATAATTGAACATTTTAATGGTTCTCACAACTATTTGCAATTTGTACCTTATATCAGCGTATTCTTACCTGATTGGACACACAACTTCGCCATGGTCAAAATAACAATTTTTTTAATTGACACCACAATATACTTTTTAAGACAAGTACTTAAGATGTACACATGTCTTTAATCTTTTAGCGTATGATTTTGCATCCATTCACTTTACTAATATGATTGTCTGCCTAAATTCATCTATTTACGCTGTTAAAAATCTGTACATTATATAATGCTTTGCATTAGTGCTGTTGATCAATAAGTTAACTATTTGACAACTGATACTGGACTTGACAGACAGGCATTATTGGACTGTGTGACGTATGTGAGTGCATGTATTGCTACCATCATTTTTTAATATGTTGGAACTCTTAGTTATGGCTACCTCACATTGCTGTTAAAAGGAATTTGTCCCTAAGTAGACATTGGCTTTGATCTTAAAAACCATGGTCCACACTTTTAGTGTTAAATTGCCTACTTTATGACAGAAACCTGGGTGCTATGCTGATTCTTACCTACAGTGAAATTTGATGTCACCATATTTCACTCTGGTGATGTTATACTCACACCACGGAAATAATGAAAACAGTTTTTTGCCGGGGGAGGGGGGGGGTGGGGGGAGTGATGTTATGATTAAAATTCATAACGATTATGTCGGTATAATAGATAGCTCAACAGGGCTCCTTTTCTGATAATTTTATACGGACTTACTTATTAATAAAGGGAGTGACGTCATGCCGATATGGTGTAGATGCAGACGCGAACATTTTGAAGCAGAAGTGAGGTGATCGTCTCCGAGAGAGATGCGGCCTGTGTTTGAAGGTGAGCGGACGTATATGTATTGAGCTCCTGCAGTACACTGTGTTTTTCCTGCATCATTCCATCACCAGGCCATCAATATACTTAGTTGAGGTGTCCCTGGTTTATTATAGTCAGGAAATGTATGCTTATTCATGAAGATGTCCAGTGGACTATTAAAAGTAAAGTTTATATGATTGTCATTGACCAGCGTTTGATAGTGAACGGACTGGACGACTACCCAGTACTGCATTTGCCATTGGGCCTATATTCTAGTATCATGGAGCTTTGTGTCCAGTATAATAAACTGCGTATTTGTGAATTGTGAAGCAGGTGTTTGTCAGCTCACTGCAGTTATACTGATTCGTGTTGTGTGACTACCCCTAGTGTCTACTTTTACCACGGAGACCATCTCCGGAACTTTGTATAATACGACACGCATCAGTTTTTGGTGGCCTCAAGCCGGGATTATGAACGTATAATGTGGAACTGTTTCCAGTATGCTCCAGTATTTTTCAAGTCTGAGGACTAATGTTTCATGAGGAGGAAATTTTTTTCAAGTGAAGAAATTTTCAAGATGGCGGTTCTGATCCGCTGTAAGTGTGAATTCTAACCCTGGTCGCTGCATTTATATTGAATCTTTGTTTCCCTGAGGCAGATGGTGGACCGAGGAGGACTTTTTCAAGAAATCAGATAAGTAAATTTATTGATTCATGCAGCTTGAGATTTGAAGAATCTCATTTGACAGGGTTCTTTTTTATTATATGTTTTATGTATATCTGTATTTACATGTTTGTGTGATAAGCGGGTTGGTTGGCGAGGGAACCATGAATTCACAATACCAATCCTATGGTCGTGAATTCTTGGTTGTTCTATAGGGTTTGTGTTACGCACAAATAATTACTTTTTTCCAAAGTCTTTGTATGATCGTTTTTCGTATGTATGATCATTATTTGACTGAAATGCATGTTATATATATTTTATGGTCAAAGGGACAGAACCCGATATATCGATACTGCTATTTTTTATGAGTTTACCTCCTCTTGTATAGAGACACGTTCGGTCTATAATGTCTTGAACGAAGCGTGACCATATCTCCTTATTTGGTAGTATCAGTCAACTGTTGTAGATGTTTGAAACCTTTCTTAACGCTTCTGTTCATGTCCATAAAAGGCGCGACTGTGTAAGACTTTTATCTCGAATGTTCTTAGAATCGTCTTATTGTGAACAGCGACTCAGAGATTGTCACTCTGCGCATGTCTCGACTTGGTTGTCGTTTTGTTGTTCCGCCCAGGTCGGGGAGTTGAGAAATGGACTGATTAGCGAGCGGACGCGACTGCGTCTTGTGATTCTCTGAGGGAAATACATTGTCTTTGTGAGTTAGTTAGCTAACTAGACTATTTCCCCGTATTATTCAAGCCTGCCTGGAGGCATATGTTCATGGTTGATTTTCCGAAATAAGGTAATTCCTCTTGTATCGAACTTTAGGCTATCATCTAGAGGTTCGTCATTTTGTCGCCTTTTTGCTCGCCTGTGTGATTCAAAATGGAGAGGTACTTTGACTAGGATTAAGTCACCGGTATCTTTATACCTGAACTAGTTATATATCTATGGGTCGCTCTAGACCAACAAGACTATTGTCTGTGTTCCAGGATTCGTTATATCAGAGATCACGTCCAAGTCAGATGGTTAGACTTAGGAAGGTTATAAAGGTCGAGCTGACCTGTAATCCATGTATGCTACTCACGTGCAGACAGTAAACGGACGTATTGTATACATCTGATCTGCTAGCATCAGGAAGGAATAATTATTATTGTCTATGAACATTAAGGATCTGCAGCTGACCACGGTTGCAGAAGTTATATGTATTATTTATCAAGCTTCGCTATGATATTTGTTTTCCATACAACTATTGAGTATTGACTTCTACATGACTGTCAGTTAACATGAGTTTGAATGCTGCATTCGTTGTACTATGCCGATGATAACATAAGTAACAGGACTGTTTTGTGGCGTGCAATAAATGGTATAAACCTAAAGCGAAGTTACCATTTCTATGACTCTACACGTCATGTTGCCTGTGGTGTACCCTGAACTGTTCTACTGCAACACACACACACAGCAACAATCTAAACCAGATAAGACACCCACATCTTGCATTGTAATACCTGGTGTCGATAGAGGTGGTAATTTGACGGCATCCTAATTCCACCCTTATCAATTCATGGTGGCCAATAGTTGGTTTATTCTGGTACCAACTCTCAAGGGGGTCAACAAACCCAGACATCATCAGCAGACTACAAGACAACATTGCAGTTGCTATTCATCACCTTTGATGAAATTTTTTTGAAAGACGCAGCAGTACTGACAGTTGTTGATATTTTGAAACTACCCGGCGCTGCTCGGCGGTATTGAAGTTTGTCTACAAATAGAAGGACAAGTACCGAGCGAATGGATTTCCTGATCTGTTGAGAAGAAGGACAAGTGCCGTAACAACTGTTCCGGTCTCAGAATTACTGTTGCAGATTCAGAAGGTCAAGTTCAGAAGCTGTTTCCTGTCAGAAGCTGTTTCCTGTTAGAAGCTCATTTCCTTTGTCATGGCAGTTTACGAGAGCAGATATGGATCAACGTTGGATCATTGTCCTAAGAATGCTGATCACATCCTGTTCTGAACTGTGCTGACGTTGTGGATACATAGAAGTTAAGTGGCCTGTTTTGTTTGTGAACTGTGCCCTTATGTTCTAACTGAGCCTTCTGTCTATCACATTTTTTCGCACTTTTTATATGTTTACATGTTATATGTTATTTGGATTTGTATTTATATGTTTATATTTCAGCGGGTTTTCTCGGTTGGGCGGTGTCTTTCAGTAGAAGATACCACGCCACAGAGGTTCTACTGTTAGCGTTTTCGTTAGGGACTGTGCGAATTGCCTACTGTGGAATTTGCTAGCGACAATCGTTGCTATATCTGTTTAGTTGTGACGAGTTGTGCTTTATTTTCGTTTTTTGTATTTTTTTTTTTTGTTTTTCTCTTTCTTTCTGTTTTTTAGTTTCGATTTCAATTGTTTGTATTTGTAGGTCTCCTCTTTTCTATTATTCAGTTCTTCACGTAAATTTTTGTGTATACACTGTAGCGTCATTTGTTTGTCATATCTTCGCATTCTGTCATCATATTCTTTTTAGTTTCGCTGTTTATTTATTTGACTTATGCGAATGTTTTCGTATTGTTTGATTTTTGTTATTGTTTACATTGACGTTGATCTTTGTTATTGTTTACATTGACTTTGATCTTTGTTATTGTTTACATTGACTCTGATCTTTGTTATTGTTTACATTGACTTTGATCTTTGTGTTGTTTACATTGTTGGTGACTTTGTTATTGTTTACATTGTCTTGTTATTGTTTGCATAGGTTTTGCATAGTTAGCTTTCACTATTGTTACATATATGCTCATGCACTATTGATCTAGAGTGCACTTATCATAACTAGCTGGTGGTTTTTTCCTTATGCACTATTGTAGTGCAGTTATGATAAATAACTGATGGTTATGCACTGATTTGGGTAGTGCACTGATAATTAAGAGGTGACTTGTGATATTATTGTACAACTGATAATACAAATTGGTGTCAAGTCTTGTTTCCCACAGAGATTGGAGTAAACATAGTAATTATACAAGCACTTTATTAAGTCTTGTTGCTATTAAGATTGAAATAAGATAATTAATTATTTCAGGTTCTGTACTCACATTTTAGACATCATGTCTACATTTGAGTACTTTATTGAGCAGGGTAAAGCCCTTGGGAAGACAGGTGATAAATTAGAAGAATTTGCGACTGTTCAATATGCCAAGGCATTGAAGTGGGAGGAAAAGAAAATGAAAGAACTAACTGAACAAAAGAGAATAGATGCTGAAAATTTAAAACTGCAGATGCAGGTAGATGAAAAGAGATTACAAATGGAAATGGAAAAACAAAAAAGAGAAGCAGAATCTCAGGAGAAGAGACTTCAGGCTGAGGTTGAATAAAATAAGGTTGAAAAAAAAATAAGAGACTTGAAAAAGAAGCTGAAAATAAGAGACTTGAAATAGAGGCTGAAAATAAAAGATTAGAAAAAAAGTTACAGGCTGAGGCTGAGGAAAGAAAGTTACAGGCTGAGGCTGAGGAAAGAAGGTTACAAAGAGAGTCTGATGAGAGAAAAGCAAAAATGGAACATGAAGAAAAACTCTTAGCTTTGGAGTTAGAAAAGTTGAAGTTATCTAGTAATGCTAATGATGCTAATAAGGTATCATCTGCTAATAAGTCTAATGCTGTTGATTTCAAGCTTAATTTACCAGCATTCAATGCTTCAATTGATGATATAACATTTTATCTAGATAGATTTGAAAGTGCATGTAAGGTGCATAATATAGATAAAACATTATATGTTTATCATCTGTCCAAGATACTTAGAGGTGATGCTTTGACTTTGTTGGGTATGGTAGATGTGCCTGACAAGAACAACTATGAGGTTGTCAGGGCGGCATTGTTAAAGAAGTACCAACTTAACGAAGACGGATATCGTCTTAAATTTAAAAACATGTTACCAGAAACTGGAGTTGAATTCTCAGAATTCATCTCAGGCATACGTCTTACTTTTTTACGATGGGTTGAGCTTTCTAAGACAGAAAGTACATTTGAAGCCCTCATGGACTTACTTCTTAGAGACAAGGTTATGTCTTCTGTTAATGAAGCTTTTCTTTCTTTTCTTCATGAGCGTAAGCCTAAAAATATAAAAGAAATGGAAGAATACTGTAGCCAGTATGTTACTGCACATCCTCACATAACCGTTAGCAACTCTAAGGTAAAAGAAGGTCTGCCAGTTGCTTCGGCAGCACCTTATGGCCCGAATTTTATGCGTAAATTTCAGGGTAGCCAGCAAAATTTCAATAAAAAGAGTAACCGTAATTATGCCCAGAACCATGGTAATCAATTTCAGGGAGATTCTTCTTCCCAGAACTGGAGACAACCTAATATTACACGGTATTCTATTCCCGGTAACTTTAGAAATTTTCATAAAGGTAATCGGTATAGAGGAAAATATTATTTGCAGAGACCTCAATACCAAGATAATAGAGGTTCTCAACAGCATAGAGATGGTAATGACAGTTATGGAAACTGGAACGCAAACCAGGATAAAAATTACAGTAGGGACTTTAATGATAATTGCAGAAGCAATAATGGTCGCGGTAGATCGCAACAGAAGAGAAAAAGATATCAACAGACAAACTCTGTTCAACAAGAATCTCAGGGAGCAGATAAACAGGTTAATAATGATAAAAACCATAATGCTATCGGATGCTCATCTTTTGACTTTGGTAGGGCAAATAAATGTATCCAATGCAGTACTTTATTTGATCCGAAAACCATTAGTACTCTAAGCTGTGGTCATCCTTTGCCCGCTCTTCCTGCTAATGTTGCTCATGATGGGAGAGGTTCTCTTATATTACATAAGGGGCTTGTAAATAGTAATCCAGTCTCGGTGTTGTTTGATTCTGGATGTACTACTGTCGGGGTTAGGCAATCTCTTGTAGATCCATTCTGTGCTACAGGAAAGGTCATCAAATGTGTCACATTTGGTGGCACGTTGGAAAAATATCCTACTGCCATAATACATATTGCTACTCCTTTCTTCACGGGAGAGGTCCACGCGTGTCTACTTCCAAACCCTATTGCGGACCTTATTATTGGTCGTATTCACGGAGTTAGGGAATGTACCCCACAGCAGATTGCTGTTTGGGAAGAGCAAAACATTGAAGCTACCAATACGGTGGTCACAAGAGCACATGCTCTGGATCCACCTCAAACTTCATTAACTAATAATGATGAAGTAGATGAACAAAATAGTCACTTGACTATTACACGTGACTCATTTATCAAATTGCAAGAAGAAGATCCGTCGTTACAAAAATTCTTCATTCTAGCAAAAAAAGGTGATCCTAATCAAAATACTAATAGAAAATCTTGGATTTCTATGAAGAACGGCGTACTTGTACGTATGGTACAAGACTCGACTACATCCACTCATTCACAAATTCTTGTGCCTAAGAGCATGAGGGTGCAAATATTGCAACATGCTCATGACTCGCAATGTGCTGGACATATGGGTTTTTCCCGTACAAAGTCGAGGGTTCTTGCGGCTTTCTTTTGGCCATTTGTGAGCAAGGACATACGAATGTACTGTCGCTCTTGCAAAGTATGTCAGGAGGTCAAATCTAAAGGACCACGACATGCTGCGCCTATTCAGGCTGCTGACATTCCAATTCGCCCTTTTCAAAAAATGGCAATAGATATTATCGGTCCTTTTAGAATTAAGTCGGCTAGAGGGCATCAATTTATTCTTACATGTGTCGATATGTGCACACGTTGGCCAGAGGCAATACCTCTCAAGAGCATCTCAACTGCTGATATCGCAGACGCTCTTTGGCTGATATTTTCTCGCTTGGGTTTTCCCGGAGAAATATTGTCAGACCATGGCACTCAACTTATATCAGACACTATGTCACAGGTAATGTCTATGCTACATATAAAAAAGGTCTCTCAGCAGTATCTATCACCCAATGTCTAATGGGTTGGTCGAACGTTTAAATAGGACTCTAAAAACTTTACTGGGTAAAATAACTGAGGATCATCCTCAGGATTGGGACAGGGTCTTACCCGCGGCTCTCTTTGCGTATAGAGAGGTCCCCAATGAACATACGGGGTTTTCCCCTTTTGAACTTGTCTTTGGCGCGCAACCGCGCGGCCCTATGTCTTTACTTCACGATCTAATCACTGCCGATAATATTAGCGATGAGACTCAGTCTTCTTATGAGTACGTCATTGCTCTTAGGAAAAAAAATCATTGAGGCATGCAGACTAGCAACTTCGTCTTCCGAATTTGCTAAAGAAAAGGCAAGGCAGTTTGCGAATAAGAATAGATGTCTACGACAACTTTGTCCAGGTGACAAAGCTCTCGTCCTACTTCCTTCAAGGGAGAACAGACTTCTAATTGCATGGAAAGGTCCATATGCAATAGTCTCCAAAATTTCTGATGTCGACTATGTTGTCGATATTGATGGAAAGCATAAAACTTTCCACATAAATATGCTCACGGAATTTCATGAAAGACCAGACTATTTGCAGCCTATTTTCCAGGCAACGGACAATTCTCAAGTACCTCATGGTCAATACTCATCGCTGTCAGTTATACAGGATGAGGAAACTACTTTTTCTGATGTCAATCTTCCTCTTTCTATGGTCCCACTTTATTCTACGGAATCTTGGAAAAACGTGACCGTTTCTCCAAATCTTTCCACTGAGGAACATCGACAAGTTTCTTCGATGTTGCAAACATTTCAGGATGTTCTTACAGACATCCCGGGACACACACATGTCATTGAACATGACATTGTGCTAACTGATCATAATCCTATCAGAGTCAGACCCTATCCAATACCTATCCATTTCCAGTCTCAAGTCGAAAAAGAATTGGATGAAATGATACGTTTGGAAATCATTGAACCATCCACTTCAGCATACTCTTCGTCTATGGTTATTGTTCGAAAGAAGGATAATAACATTCGCATTTGCGTAGATTATCGCAAATTGAACCAAGTTACGAAGTTCGACGCTGAACCTATGCCTTCATTAGAAGAGCTACTCAATAAACTTTCTAATTCTAGATTCTTTACCAAACTAGATTTGTCTAAAGGTTATTGGCAAGTCCCGCTAACTGAACGTGCCAAACCTTTTACAGCTTTTTCTACACCTAGGGGTTTATTCCAATGGAATTTCATGCCTTTTGGTCTTATGAACGCCCCTGCTACATTCGTACGCATGATGCGGCGAATTCTCGCATATCGTACAGATGTCATAGCATATCTAGATGATATCTGTCTATTCAGTGATTCCTGGGAAGATCACTATTTGGGTTTATACGAATTACTGTCTACTCTTCGCGAGTATAACTTGACTGCAAAACCCTCTAAAGCCTTTATAGGATTTAGTGAGATTTCTTTCCTAGGTCATCGTGTTGGTCATGGTCTTTTAAAGACAGAGGACCACAATGTTTCAAAAATACTTAACATTTCGGTCCCTAAGACAAAGAAACAAGTAAGGAGTCTATTAGGTTTGATCCAATTCTACGGACGATTCATTCCGAATCTGTCCTCCATTATGGCACCGCTTTCTACTTTATTGAAGAAAGGGTCGCCTAATTTGATCCGCTGGTCAAAAGAATGTCAATCCTCATTGGACCAGGTTAAAGACCTATTTTCATCTCCACCTATTCTTAGGTTACCTACTATTGAGAAGACTTTTGTTCTTCGAAGTGACGCCTCGTCAACTGGGATTGGGGCAGCACTAATGCAGGAGTATTCTGATACTCTGCATCCGGTGATGTATATCTCTAGGAAATTAAATGCTGCAGAAAAGAATTACTCGGTTTTAGACCGTGAGTTATTGGCTATGGTATGGTCTATTCTGAAGTTACAAAGATTTCTTCTAGGCGCACATTTCATTGTGGAAACCGACCAGAAAGCGCTTACTGCTATTCAGAGTAAAAACTTGAAGAGCTCGAGGTCCACTCGTTATGCCATAGCTCTTCAACCATTTCATTTCTCGGTTCGAGCTATCCGTGGTTCGGATAATGTAATGGCGGACATTCTGTCCAGATGCCCACACGATTCCACATGATTCTTCTGTCATATATATATTTCCTGATATACAGTCCAATGTTATAATGACATGTTAGTAGATTTTTTTTTCTCACTTTTTTGAGGGGGGAATTTATAACATTGTACCATGTAATTATCTAAGAAGGCTTAGTTAGTGATATACGGGCCAAAAGATCACTCGGCCACATTTAAATAAATTATTTTCAGGATTGTATTGAGAGATTTACCAGTTGTCTTCAAGATTTGTGTTATTGATATTTTCGCAGCACATCATTGAAGATGCGAGATTGTGTCCATTGTGGAACTTTGAGTATATCAAGTCCTGTCCTAGATTGGGAGCGGATGATGTCCACATCTTCTTCTATTGAATATTTTATGTCAACGAAGATCAACACATGTATTACTTATTAGTTACTGATGCATTACATAATGTAATAAAATAGTGCGGTATATTAATATATTACACCGCTATTTGCAACACATTGTATGATATCATAATAATATATTTGATTTCATATATTGGTATGAGAATAATTTGACTTTTATTATGATGTTGCCAGCATTGTGGTTTGTGTTGGTGGCACCTTCCTGGGATATATACGCGTATACTTAGATAATTTTTCTCTAAGGACCTGGGATATGATCTCAGTTTCGCTCCAAGTGTTGAGCTATTTTGTTAGGTATATCCGCGCATCATACGTGCGTTAGGAGCCTAGATTTTTCCGGCTCCAGGATTTTTAAAAAAAAAAATGTTTCATTTTTTTTTCCCGGGAGGGTGCGGTAATGTTACGCACAAATAATTACTTTTTTCCAAAGTCTTTGTATGATCGTTTTTCGTATGTATGATCATTATTTGACTGAAATGCATGTTATATATATTTTATGGTCAAAGGGACAGAACCCGATATATCGATACTGCTATTTTTTTATGAGTTTACCTCCTCTTGTATAGAGACACGTTCGGTCTATAATGTCTTGAACGAAGCGTGACCATATCTCCTTATTTGGTAGTATCAGTCAACTGTTGTAGATGTTTGAAACCTTTCTTAACGCTTCTGTTCATGTCCATAAAAGGCGCGACTGTGTAAGACTTTTATCTCGAATGTTCTTAGAATCGTCTTATTGTGAACAGCGACTCAGAGATTGTCACTCTGCGCATGTCTCGACTTGGTTGTCGTTTGTTCCGCCCAGGTCGGGGAGTTGAGAAATGGACTGATTAGCGAGCGGACGCGACTGCGTCTTGTGATTCTCTGAGGGAAATACATTGTCTTTGTGAGTTAGTTAGCTAACTAGACTATTTCCCCGTATTATTCAAGCCTGCCTGGAGGCATATGTTCATGGTTGATTTTCCGAAATAAGGTAATTCCTCTTGTATCGAACTTTAGGCTATCATCTAGAGGTTCGTCATTTTGTCGCCTTTTTGCTCGCCTGTGTGATTCAAAATGGAGAGGTACTTTGACTAGGATTAAGTCACCGGTATCTTTATACCTGAACTAGTTATATATCTATGGGTCGCTCTAGACCAACAAGACTATTGTCTGTGTTCCAGGATTCGTTATATCAGAGATCACGTCCAAGTCAGATGGTTAGACTTAGGAAGGTTATAAAGGTCGAGCTGACCTGTAATCCATGTATGCTACTCACGTGCAGACAGTAAACGGACGTATTGTATACATCTGATCTGCTAGCATCAGGAAGGAATAATTATTATTGTCTATGAACATTAAGGATCTGCAGCTGACCACGGTTGCAGAAGTTATATGTATTATTTATCAAGCTTCGCTATGATATTTGTTTTCCATACAACTATTGAGTATTGACTTCTACATGACTGTCAGTTAACATGAGTTTGAATGCTGCATTCGTTGTACTATGCCGATGATAACATAAGTATCATGACTGTTTTTGTGGCGTGCAATAAATGGTATAAACCTAAAGCGAAGTTACCATTTCTATGACTCTACACGTCATGTTGCCTGTGGTGTACCCTGAACTGTTCTACTGCAACACACACACAGCAACAATCTAAACCAGATAAGACACCCACATCTTGCATTGTAATACCTGGTGTCGATAGAGGTGGTAATTTGACGGCATCCTAATTCCACCCTTATCAGTTTGGTGTATGGTTTTCTCAGATAGTGGGGCCGGCATTACAAAGCTGTGTGTTTACTGCTGTTACTGAGCTTACTATAACCATTTCTGTTAGCTGTTTTGCCCCGTTTATTTGTAAATTTGTAATTGTTGTCAAGTTCATTGTATTTTATTTGGTTTACTCTCCATTATTGTTTGTAAATTTGTGCACCTCATCTTGCTATCCGTCATTTATTAGATGTATTATATGTTGTGAAATTGCGCTTGTAGTGTCATAAGTGTGTTAGAGCCAATTTTTTTTCCATTTTTCTACAGTTCACAAATTTCTGCCTTGGTTTATTCATTAGTATTTTCTTGGGTTGGCTCTTTCTACTGTTCTCGTGTAATCTTGTTTGTATCTCTAATTTTATTTTGCTCCTATCATACCATCAGAATGAATAAGGCAAGAACAGCCTTTTTTTAGCCTAAACAACATCTGGAAGTCCTCTCAATACAGCACAAGCACAAAATTAAGATTATATCAGAGCTGTGTGCTTTCTGTGCTTCTCTATGGTGCGGAATGCTGGAGAGTTACAGAGAAGGAAATGTCGAATTGTCCTCTTTTCACACAACATGCCTAAGAAAAATTCACCGAATCTTTTGGCCGAATACCATCACCAACCAAGATCTGCTTACTCGGAGCAAGCAAGAGGACATGCACACCATCATAGCTGGCAGACGCTGGAGTTGGGTTGGCTATGTCCTCAGAAGAGACCCCGATGCCATCACAAGAAATGCTATGCTATGGACCCCTGAAGGAAAACGAAAGAGAGGTCGACAAAAAACAACCTGGCGGAGGACTGTGGAGGCTGAGATGCAAAGAATGAACCAGAGTTGGGGCACTGTACGAAGGATGGCCGCCGATCGAGCAAAGTGGAATCAATTTGTTGCTGCCCTACAAGACGCAACTAGGCGTGATGGCCACTGACTGCTTTGACGGTCGGCGGCTAAGGATTAAAGAAGAAGAAGAATATCTTCTATAGTTCAATGCAATTGATAGAAACTGAGTGGTGAAATAATTGTTGCTGATATTGCTCACATGTTGAAAATATATGTTAATTATAGTATTATTGGACAATTTGGGAGTCACAATAATAGGTGAATTTATGGCTACCTTGGATTATTTTGTCAAGGTTGGAAAAAGGACTTTGGCATGGGAGGGTGAAGCTTTTAAAAACCGTTGCTCTCAATAACCATGCAATGAAGAGGTGAGAGGACATAGCAAGAGATGAGAGAATCTTTGCTAGGTATGAAATAAATAGATAAGAAGAATTAGCTAAAGAGAATAAGAGGCTAGAACAATGAACTTGAGGAGAAAAAATTGGCACATGCTCAAGCAGAAATAAAGGCACAACAAGAACTTGAGGAGAAAAAATTAGCCTTTGCTCAAAGAATGGCAGAAATTGAGTTGGAAAAATTCATATTTCAACATAAACAGGTTAATCCAGCAGGTGAGGAGGCTGGAAAGAAAGACCATGCCTCTACTTTTAAACTAAATTTGCCCAAATTTATTCCCAATATAGACGATATTTCATGCTTTTTATATACATAAGAAACATGTTGCCAGGAGTTTAGAATTGATGGAGCTATATGACCCAGCAGGTTAATGAGTTTATTGATTGGTGAGGGTCTTACTTCAGTATGCACCATAGATGATCATACTAGAAATGATTATGATGATGTGAAGGCTTTATTGCTAAAAAAAGTATCAACTGGAGGAAAATGGTTACAGATTGAAACTGAAATCATTGTTGCCTGATTCAGCCAAGGATTTTGCTGAATTTATTTCATCAATTAAGCTTTGCTTTTCCAGATGGGTTGAGTTATCAAAAATTGATGAAACTTTTGATGGTCTAGCTGTTTTAATTTTAAGAGACAAGGTGCTGTCTTCAGTCAGTGGTGACTTTTTGTCCTTTTTGCAGGAGAGAAAGCTTGAATCATTATCTGCTGTGGAAAGTCTTGGACGACAATACCAAATTGCACATCCTGGAAGAAATCTTAGCAGTACTAACATAAAGGAACCATTGTCAGTAGCATCAGCTAGAACTATGATGTGAAATCCACCCAGACAAAGATCAAATAGCATGGACATAAATTTTCGACTAAATCGAGATAATAATACTGGATTTTTCAGAGGGAGGTATAATTTTAACAATAGGTCACAACAACCTCAAAGGAATTTCCATTCATATTATGATGGATCTATATCTCAACAATCATCTTTCAGACCTAGGAGGAATTGGAACCGAGGTGTATACAATTTCCAATTAAACAGAGGCCACAGGTCATTCTATGGAAACAATGTAAATAATTACAACAACAGGAGTTCTCAGCAGAACTATAACTTTCAACGTTCTAGAAATGCTGAACGTTCCAATGCAGTTGTGCATGAAAGTAACAATAATACAGTTCACAATGTCCAAAATAACAATTTTGCTTCTCATGCAAATGCATGTAGTGTGGACTTGTCAAATAGTACTAATTGTTCTGAATGTAATTCTTTGTTTCAGCCAGAGGGAGTTCCTAGACTCCTGTGTGGACATCCTTTGCCAGTCATGTCCTCTTATGATGGGACAGGTTCACTAGTATTTAATAGGGGTTTTGTAAACAACCAGTTTGATTCAGTGCTCCGGGACACTGGGTGCACTACTGTTGGGGTGCGAAGGTCAGTCATTATTGAACCAATCTGATTACACAGTCAAAGAAGTCAGGAGCAATGCCAGATAGCTGTAGAAGCATCAGAAAAAGCTAAAACTTAAGGCAGATTGTTTTGTTAATCAAAACAGAAAACGGCGCCAATTATGGCCGGTGATGAGGCCTATGTATTGTTACCCAGTAATGACAATAAATTACTTGTATCTTGGAGAGGACCATATACTCGTACTTGAAAGATTGTCAGATGTTGACTACATTATTTGTATTTAAAGGAAAAGGAAAAACCCTTTCACATCAACATACTGCAACAATTCACTCTCGTCACTCTACATCTTAAACCAGTTTTTTGATGGCTAATCGACGAGCCGATTTGATCGTCGCTCTTCCTATAGCTGTCATACAGGAAGAGATGTCTGAATTGCCTAATATTTCTGGAGCATCTTTTGTCTCTACCTACTTTACTTAAATTAAAACCTCTTTCATCTACTGAGAGATAATTTCTATTTTTCTACTTGGAAGATATTTCTATTTCGCCAACTCTTGCTCCATATCAGAAAGAATCAGATTTCTTTGTTACTACAATCGTTTCCTGACGTAGTGCTCACCGGATATTCCTGCGGGCGTACAAATATCAATGAAACATGATATTCTCCCTTACTGATTTTTTCAGACCAATCAAGCTTAAACCTTATCCTATCCCTGTGTACATTTTTCAATCACAAGTACAAAAAGAAAATAGAGGATAGGATACAATTTAAAACATAATTTTTCTCCTTCTCAATCTCCATAATACAGTTTTCCTATTGTTTTGATTAGAAAGAAAGACACAAATCCATTCGGATTTGCATTGATTTCAGGCGCTTGAATGCTTTAACGATCTCGGATGCAGAGGAGCCCCCTCCCTCTGCCTTTGTTAGATTCTTTATTGGATAGACTATCTACAGCTCAAGCAACCTTTTTCAGTAAATTTGCTTTATATAAAGGTATTATTGACAAGTCCCTTGTCGGACAGAGCAAAATCTTATACTGTTCGATTCGCTACACTTTGGGGATTGTTCCATTTAATTTTATGACTTTTGGTCTCGATCAAAATACGCTCCACTGCGACCTTTGTCGTATGATGTGCGAAAAATGTCTCCCCTATCGGTGATGACATCATCAACACCTATATTTGATGAAATTTTGGCCTTTTTTTTCCTTTTTCACATCAATATAGGAAGAACATGTGCACAGCGCAGACAGAGGAGGTCAGGGGAATTTAATCTTTGGTTGACTACTCTTCGTCTGTCACATCTGTCTCCATCCTATACCTCTTTACCTCTTTAAACTTATACTGCTATATATTAATTCTTACTCTTATAACTCTACCTACTAGAAAGAAAGACCTTTCGAAACTCAAATAGGATTCACGTGAAAATTACCTTTTCTTGGTCAGCAAAGTAGGGGAGGGGGCGGGGTTTTTTTCCTTATAAAAGCCCGTGGAGGATATCCATTTCTCAACTATTTCCCAGGAATGCCTGGAAATCTAGAAATTATTCATAGGACAAAAAAAAAAAAAAAAAAAAAAAAAAAAAAAAAAAAAAAACAAAAAAAAAAAAAAAAAAAAAAAAAAATAAAAAAAAAAAAAAAAAAAAAAAAAAAAAAAAAAAAAAAAAAAACAAAAAAAAAAAAAAAAAAAAAAAAAAAAAAAAAAAAAAAAAAAAAAAAAAAAAAAAAAAAAAAAAAAAAAAAAAAAAAAAAAAAAAAAAAAAAAAAAAAAAAAAAAAAAAAGAAAAAAAAAAAAAAGACAAAAAAAAA
>JAMPIV010018178.1:0-97730 GCA_024509875.1 Oreohelix idahoensis
ACTCTTAATTTATACACATAAAAATTAGTTCAGTTTACTTAATGCTAATATACAATACAGTACAAAACAATATTAATTTGTAACATAAAATAAATAATAGCTTTGTTAACATTTTTCAATATAGATGTATTTCTCACTTTATTATATGTCAATGACGGTTACATGTGCCAGTAAAACCAAGGCAATAATTCATGATAAATGCGTTTTTAATACTTGGTAAGGCATCTGCTGGGTATAAATAAAGAGTATTAATAAAGTTTTATTTTTATTTTGCGAATCATATCTCAACTTGCCTGCTGGCGTTAGGCATTTATGAGTGTTAACGTGAAGTATTCACTGTAATGGGCTGTTATGACGCAACAACTCCTAGTGAAGAAGTCGTCATTCCTTTCTATTATCACGTATAAGAAAAAAAAAAACGCAATTATCATGTATTATTGCCTTGGTTTTACTGGCACATGCATCTCTCAATACATACAATACAGCATTAACTATATTTATATACAGGTTTCCGATTTTTTTTTAACCTTTAAAATGTTAAGTCATTCCTACCCAAGTTCAGTGCTTCATACTAAAGTACCTAGGTACCGCTCACTGTACAGTGTCCGATACCGTCCACTGTACTGTGTCCGGTACCGCCAGGTAGGAGGCACTGTACAGTGTTCCCTGATGTTAAGTGCGTCCTGCCTGCAACACCGGAAAATCCGGTTTCAGCAAGTAGTTTTTTCGGGTTTGCTATCCTTAGTCTTTGGCTGTCCCCTGCCCACCTGCAAGGCAGCAGGTGGTTTGAAATCAGAGTTTTCCTTCTCCTAGATGAACTGTCATCCACAGCTTATGAGCTTCATCTACCTGGAGCATTCTGGTTTTAGAGCACCAGAGACTCGCTCTCTTCTCTCTTATAAGTATAAACGGGTTACGCCGCGAGAAGGGACAGGAGTTTGGTTTTTTTTTCTTTCAGAGGCTATGTATTGCCCAAAAAAACCTAATGCAACAGAATGTTCAGACTTCAGAACAATCAGCCTGATGAGTCACGCAATTAAGATACTGCTCAAAATCATACAGGAAAGAATAAAAAGTAAGGTAGACAGCGAAATCCAAGAAGAACAGTTTGGTTTTAGACGGAACAGTGAAACAAGAGAGGCAATATTTTGCCTAAGAATATTAGCAGAAAAATATACAGAGGTCCAAAAAAGTATGTACATGTGCTTCATTGACAATAAGAGTGAACAGTATAAGTCAAGAATATGGACTCGACATTAATACTGAGAAAACAAAAACTATGATAATTAGCAAAACAGACGATAAACCCACATTAAAGATAAGCGTAAATGGGAAAATCCTGGAACAATTCAAGAGCTACGTATATCTTGGTCATATAATAACAGAAGATGGCAGATGTGAAACAGAAATCAAGAAGAGAATAGGAATGGCCAAAGCTACATTCAACAACATGAAACATATACTGACATCTAAACAGTTATCTCACAAATTAAAACTGAGAATCATAAAGTGTTATATATATTCTGCATTTCTGTATGGTGCGGAAACATGGACGATGAATAAGCATTTGGAAGAAAGAATTGAGGCTCTTGAAATGTGGATATATAGAAGAATGGGGCGTATCTCGTGGAAAGAGAAGAAAACAAATAAGGAGGTCCTAGAAAATCTAGGTATGAAAAGAGAACTAATGAGGGAGATCAAAGTTCGACAGCTAAAATACTTTGGCCACATAAAAAGGCATAACACCCTGCAGAAGACCATAACAGAAGGGAGAGGTGAAGGCAAACGTGCAAGGGGAAGACAGCGCTATAAGTGGGAAGATAACATCAAGAGATGGACAGGAAAGAGTCTTTCAGAGTGTACCACCAAGACAAGAGACAGAAGACTTTGGAGATCCATTACAGCCAACCTTCGTTGTGGAGATGGCAACTGATGATGATGTATTGCGCATGCCTTAGGAGTATTCAAGCGGAAATTGAGATCTCATCCTCAACTCTACTTCCGGCTATGACGTCATCTGGGACAAACAGAAGAACGTGTACTCCAAAACTTTCGGCTCCATGAGAAGAGATGGGTAGCAGCGTTGCCTTTTCCTGCCCAGATGAGGGAGAAACTGTATTATGACGAGAGATGGAATGCCAGCTGTATAAGAAAGATAGATGTGATTATTTGAGAGCAAACGATGAAAAAGTTTCACATTAGGGATCTTATCATACCATTTCAATCCTTCTATTATGCTCAAGCATCCATCTATGAAAGTACTGCCAATCCTCGCTATTCACGTGTTCCGTGTTCGTGGGCTCGCTCATTCGAGCGAGAAAAAGTGTAACCAATTTTTTGCCATTCGCGGGTACCTTGCAGGTATTCGCGGCCATGCGCAGTAGGCAGAAAATTTCGAGAGTCGTACCGCGGAGCGTGGAGAGGCTGCCTCCTTGTTCTCGCTAGTGCCCTAGATTCCTAATTCCTATGAATCTAGGGCACTAGTTCTCGCGGCTTTCGTTGTTTACACGTGTTTTTGTCGAGCATCTTTTCATCCACGTTTTTGCAGTTTTACGCTGTTTTTGATTATTTTATAATTAATAATGGCATCCAAGCGTAGTGCAATTGTGTTGGCGAGTGTGCCTAAGCGCAAAAAAGGCTGTGATGAGCCTCAGTGATAAAGTACGTGTGTTAGGTAAGCTTTGTTCTGGGATGTCTGTATGAAATTAATTTTCTTTATTTATTTTAAATGTTCTGTGTAAATGTTTTCAATGTTCTTTTCCAGGGATTTTGTAATAATGTGTGAGTGTGTGTGTGTGTGTGGGTGGATGTGTGAATGAGTGAACGAGTAGTGATAGTGTGAGTGAATGGATGAGTGAGTGAGTATTGGTACACCAAAAGATTGCACATACTGTACTATTATAAAGAAAACAGTGTATAAAAAACATTTATAAAATACACAATATAATAAATAAGCTGTTTTTTTACGAGAAGGGTACATGAAATGATGAGTTTATGGTGATCGGTACCGTAGCAAAAGTGTATGGTGAACAGGGTCCCACAGGAACCTAACCCACCCTTTTCATATATGATCTGTCGTTCCTTATTCGAGGATTTCCGTATTCAACGGAGTTTTCAAGGAACCTAACCCCCGCGAATAGCGAGGATTGACTGTATCTTTTTTTCTGGTTGTCATTTTTGTTGTTGTCCATGTTTCATAGTCATAAAATAGGATAGTCTTGATATCTGCATTTAATAACTTTATTTTTGTGCTGGACACGGTTTCTTTTAATTTTTATGTGCTTCCCAATGCAATGAAAGCTTCTCTTGTCTTTTACAATTTTCTTTTTTACGTCATAATATGTTCCACCAACTTAGTCTATATATGCTCCAAACATGTATGCGTGATTCCACATCGTGTAGTTATAGATAATCTCAGATCTAAGTGTCTTTAATATTTAGACATGCGCCCTAATATAACCGACTATGTTGAACGGCGCCTCATTAGCGCCTCGCTAATATGAGGCAAAACTTTATTTAAAAAAAAAAAAAAAATCGTGTAGACATATACTTTTGTCTTTCTGTTTGTTAATATGTGTCTTGACTCATATTGATGAAGCCCGCTGTGATCAACAAAGACACAAGGTCCGTCAGTTATATTCTGGCGGATGTGCAAGTATTAACAAATATGTGGTCTTGTATTTATATTAACAATAATCAATTATATTTTATTGATTATTGTCCTAATCGTTGCTCTTGCTCCGTGTATTTTGACATCCAATTGCTGTGATCTCTCAACAAGTATTCCTGTTGTGACTTGCATATGATTACGGTTATAAATCAATCACTCAATACCCTTTAGCTCCGCAAGGAGCTTAGACCTTCAACAAACACATTCCAAGTCTTCCTATTACGTGTCATCAGCTCAAGTTGTTTCCACGTTTTGCTCATCATTTTCACTTCTGTTTCCAGTTCTCTTCTCCATGTGGGTGTGTGTGTGGGTTTTTTTTTGTGTGCGTGTCTACTTCTGCCTCTCTTTCCCTGGGGATTCCAGAACAAGGCTTGCCTCGTAATCATATCCACAAGTTTCCTCAATGTGTGTCCCATATGCATTTTAATGCATATAAGATTTTCTACATTCATTTCTACTTTGAGGTTAATGCAGTATGCCTTGATCTTTTGCCTGTGCTGTTCATATCTTTTTGCAGTGTCTAACTGTATTTGGTTTTTGGAACTCTTCGGACATAAGTTCCTCTATCACGAAATATCCAGTTCCATATTATTTTGTCATTACTTCCCCTTCAATATTATTTCCCCGTTACATTCAACATGAATTTACATCACTAACACTCCCTGGAGTTCCTTGGGCACCGGAGGAGATAAATACAGAATAAGATTACTGCGCCCTCAGAAATGTCGTATAAGGCCGCTAGTATGAGGTTGTGGATAATTTCCCAATGACTGTCGGCGAACGTTCCGCACAGAATAGGGTATTGTAGAGTTATCTCCCTTTAGCAGTGTTTCGTGCTTTAGCAGTGTCTCTCGCATTGACAGTGTTTCGCACATCGGGTCAAGCAATATGTCATGAACTGTAATGTTGTTGTTGTCACATGAAACGACGTCGAACGGCGATGGACACCTATTCTGATGCAGTCGGCTCGGAGTTATGTGCTCGATTGGCGTATCCAATAAAGTTAAAACGCTCCGACACGGAACATTCAGCTAATGCGCGAAACACTGCTAAAGGGAAATAACTCCGAGTGAATATTCTATGCAGAACGTTCGGCGACAGCCATTGGGAAATTACCAGGTTGTGTATTGGACTGACAACTTCATCATGTAAAACAAATGGATAGAGAAACCACTGCAGCAGGGTCATGTGCACGCAATCTTCCTTACTGTGGGTCTAAAGTGGTGGCTTCATGGTCCACAATCAGCGACAAAAGAGATGAATGAGTGTATTAGATGACACAATTGAGGGCAAAGCTCAGTAGCTGTCATAACACAGCGTGGAAATTGTTCAGCCAATGTGCGATATTAACACTAAGTCCATTAGCAAAAAGCGTCCGATTGGCAGAGTGGCTAGAGCGCTGGCCTCTCGTAGCAACAGCACCGGGTCCGAAATACGGTGGCGTCACGTTCCAGTCTACTCACTTGTCAATGGGTACCTGACTCTGCTTTTGAGTTAGGGAAGGCAAAGGCGGCGAAGAAAGAAACTGCCCCCCCTCCCCCTGCTGGACCTGGTATAGCGAATTCTCTAATACTTTACTCCCCGATGGCAGTATCTGCTATTGGACTAGCTTTATCTTTTACCATTAATATAGATACAATCTTGAGTCTAGTTATTACATTTATGCAAGGTTCAGAACATTCGAAACTGTCAGCCATCTCATCGCAACAAATTATTATAATCTCTTCACCATTTAAATATCATATTTAATTTCAAACCATAGTGCACTTTTCGTACCTGGCACGATTGTCGTTGCAGACGTACTTGTTCTTTCTGTCCTTGGTGTTGTTGTAGGTCTAGTTGAATTATTTGCAGTTGATGAAGAAGTCGACGCCGCTGCTGTTGCGTTCAGAGATGCTTGAGTAGAAGTTTGTGTTTTAATCGAGGTTGTCGTTGTTGCATTGTAGTTCACGTCTGCTGAAAAAAAGTGATAACTGTCATTATTACCCATTGGCTGTTTGGGGCGTAGCAAAAGTATTTGATACAAGGACCGGATCTTACCTTTGACACCCTCCCCCCGTAAAGAAACACACTTGCAAGTATTTTTGTAAACAGTAAGTTACTTTCATAATAGTGTCCGGTGGTACCCTAATTCTGGCGGTCACCCGGGGTGGACCGCACCCCACCCCAGTACACAGGAAGGAGGGATCCCGTTGCATGCCCATTGAGGCATATTGGGTATTTGGTGTCAAGCCCAAATGTTCTTGACCATCGGCACACTAGGGGTGACATTGTCCGCATCGCGCCGGCCGCCTTATCCTTCCCAGAGTTGCTCTAGTACATAGGCCTTCAACAAATGTGTGACGAAACGTCTGTAGCTTTTACATTTACTTTTGGCCCTTCTCTCACTTTCATCCACTCCGGCAGTATCACTTCTTTTCTTCATTATTCTCTCACTCATCGCTTATTATTTGACATTATTTATGCCCTACATTCTATTTGCTGTGACCGCACCTCAGACGTATCTACGTTCCGCCAGGTGAACTGTGGTATTACCAAGCGTATCATATTATTTTGTGAGATATATGTAACTTGTTAATGTTAGTTCAGGCACAAATCATTGTTCGCGCTGTCCAAGCACATAGTTTCCCAGTTTAATACCCAGAAGAATATTGGTGATTTCTATTCATCTTTCCTGAGTTACACTGTGTATACTCTAGAATTTAATTATTCTGAGAGATTAACAATGGTGGGTGAACAGCGAAACAATGCGCCTGTTAATTGGCAGGCCACAAATGTACTTAGCAGAAGCATTTGTTCTTTCTATTTTGTCTAAAACGTTCGTCGAACGAAGCTGTGAGTTAAAAGAAGAGCCTGATCACTAAATTGGACAAGTTGTGAAAGAAGTTCCTCTATCACAGAAGAACTGACGAAAACATAGCTGCAGGACTCACTTAGACAAGCTAAGTTACAGGCAACAGCAACAGGACTTTAAAAAAAAATATATCCTCCACCTGTCTCCAGGAAGACAACTTTAACCTTGATCTAAAATCCATCACTATTTCATCGTTTTTTTAACCTGTTAAAATTAATCGACTATTACATTTGTTATATGTTATGTTAAAACTAAACAATCATAGTTGATTCAGTTATTATACGCATGAAAGCAAACGTATGAGCAAGACTATTTTATATATTAACATATATATCTAAACATATATTTACATTTCTAGAGCAACTACCCATACAGGGATTACACCAACTGGGGGCTTGAACGGGCTAAACCATTGCTTAATCCTTCACAAAAGGCGTCCGACCAGATATAATATGTTAACAATTGCTCTGCCAATTCCGCATTGTTCTTGACTTCTGGAAATATCTTGTGAAATCTCCCTAAGGTAGAAGCGTCATTACCCTTCTATCTACTTCTCTGCCAATAGTAATCTTGTGCGAAGGTAGACACCTTTGACGACCCACTTTAGATACTCTTGAGTTTTAGCCACCGTTGGACCACTACTGCAAAGCAAGGGAGACAATCCGTGACAACATTAATGTCAAGACTTCTTGTTCTGTGCCATCCGTTCAAGATTTTTCAATGGCTTCTTGGTCCCTTTCATGTCTGGTCCAGTTCCCTTCTCCGTGCCCTTCTCGGTCGTCATGTACCATTCTTTCTCTGATGGATTCCAGAACAAGCGCTGCCTAGCAATGACAGCAGCTGGTTTTCTCACAGCGCGTCCTATACAACGCAAGCGTCGTCTTCTCACCTCTCGTTCAACGAGCACTTGTTGTGTTGTTGTCATCAGGGTTGTGGAGTCGGCCAACAAATTGTCCGACTACTGAAATTTTAGAAGTCCGACTCCTGACTTGGACTACAGTTTTTTTACTAGTCATATAGCATTATATTCAGAGTCGGGGGTCAGGACATTTCTTACCGACTCCACTAAAAAACGACCGACTCTACAACCCTGATTGTCATCGGTTCGAAACCAGCGATCTTGTCGTATTATTTCCATCCTATTCTACGCAAACACCCATTATGAGAGTCTGTAACTTCTTCTTGTCGTGTTTGTTACTCTCCATGGTGCATAGCCATTTAATAGGATTGTCCTGCTATTGAGTTAAAGATTCTCATTTTTAATCAACGTAAGCAGATTTGAATAAATGCAGCAGTAGTAACATTAGATATAGTAGAATTGGCGGCATTGGAAGAACTAGCAACATCAGCAGCAAGGAACAGCAGTTAGCGGAATTAGATACCCTTATTGTAAAAGTCAGTGTAGGGCCTGTCAAATGACTGCATCTTCTGGTGGCCATTTAAAAAATAGAGTATCTTTCTCAAGTGTGTTTGCTTATCATTGTTATCGCTTTTGTCTATACTTTAATCTGAGGAAGGCGTTATGATTTAGAAGTTGGCTGGAGTTATTATTGCATTCGGTTTTTGGTCCCTGCATAATAAAACATTTGCCCGAATACCATCACCAATCAAGAACTGGTTACTTGGAGCAACCAAGAGGACATGCACACAATCAGAGCTGGCAGACGCTGGAGTTGGGTTGGCAACGTCCTCAGAAGAGACCCTGAGGCTATCACAAGAAGAGTTATGCTATGGACCCCTGAAGGAAAGCGAAAGAGAGGCCGGCCAAAAACAACTTAGCGGAGAACTGTGGAGGCCGAGATGGGAAGAATGAACCAGCGCTGGGGTACTGCACGAAGGATGGCCGGCGACCGAGCAAAGTGGAAACAGTTTGTTACTGCCTTACAGGACACCACAAAGCATGATGGCCATTGACTGCTTTGACAGTTGGCGGCTAAGAATAAAAGACGAAGAAGACAATAAAACTGATGTTTATCTTGTACGTGGAAGTCTCTAATGAGACAAATAAAATATAAGACTACGGCTCAGGAATGTGGTGACAGCCAACTAATATGAGGCTGTGCATTGGGCTGATAGCCCCATCATGTAAAACAAATTGTTACAGAAACTACGACTGCAAGAGCGTGTAAATGCTTTATGCAGGCTTCCAGCAAGAAACCTAGCTTCAGTGTAGCTCCATGTTTCATAAAGAGCGAAAGGGAAAGTGATGAATGATAATGATGGAATGCCCCTGTTGATGGGGTCATTTGTATATATGTCTCAATGGTTACTTTGTTTCCTACTAGAGTTACGTGCCCTTATGCTAACTTCCTCTTCCCTGTTCTCTGCTTCTGATAACATGATTGATTAAACGTGTCGAGTTATATTCAGTGCGTTCAGGCTTCATGGTTGTGATAAAGTTCACTCCGTCTTAACCCTCCCTCTCAAATTTCACCCCCTTCCTAAATCTATAAAACGCCTTTTACAAGTTATAAACCTCATTAGATTTTTAAAAATTGCAAAGGGGCAATATATATAACTTACAATAAACATTGGCAAATGTGTGACTTTTTCTGCTAGCATATTTGAAAAAAAGGGGTACAAATCCCCTACTAAAATCATTTACCCACCCCATCCTATTAATTATTGACGATTGTTGCCAAAATGAAACTAACGATAGACAAACAATCGAGTAATACGTTTTAGCATAGGAATAACTAAGGCTATCGAATTTTTCAAAAACTGCAAACGATCGACGCAGATGCGAAGGTATAAACACAAAGCGTTGATGTCACTTTCGCAAAAACACACTGTTGCGCAAGAATGTCGCAACGTATTCTGTGTACTTTATATTTTTCTTATGCTAAGGGAAATAACTCGTGTAATTGTATGTCACTTTTACTTACAACAGTTTTGGTTTCTTGTTGGCGTTCGGTTGCCGATAAGTTTGTTTGAGCGATCTTAAGTCATGTCCATATATGGAGCGATCTTAAGTCATGTCCATGTATGGAGCGCTCGGGCCCCACTTTTTCCATTTGGCAACTTGCAATGTTTCGGATTCCTATCCTTTTAAGGCTCGATCGAGAAGGTACTATCTTCGTATATTATCTGAACTGTATTCGAATCGCGCGTTTCTGCGCATGTCTAAAGTTTTTGGTTGTTGGCTGAACGGGTTTCCGCCCGGGCAGTCTGGAGCAGTCTGTGGCAGATTCGTTCGAGAGCAAGACGACTGTTTTGGCAGCGTCTGTGCTTATTCTATCAGGAAATGGAGTCCTCTATACATTGTTTGTTCCTTTGAGATGATATCTCTCTTGTGATTCGAAGCGCCTGGAGGCGTGTGAGTTATGTGGTTTATTTCCTGAAGAAAAGGTAATGACATTTTGAATAACATTATCGCCATCTTTCGAGATTGACATTGTTTGTAGCCTGCTTATTGAAGAGTCTACGTTATGAGAAGTTTCTCAGCTCACGAATCACGTACATTGTTATGCATCGGGTTGATGCATGTCCTAAGGACTATTTACTTGTTGAACTCTGCTGCTCGATCTAGGTTTGATACCTTTGTTGACTAAAGGAACTTTGAGGACATTGTTAGGTACTTCAGAAGATATGCTTGTCTTGCTGAGGTCAGATAAAGGAGAGTGGATTTGATCTCCTACGGATATCTTCCGGCTATTATGGAAAGGGATGGATGTCTCCCCTGACTACATGTACAGCTAGTTATGATGTACTGATATTCATATGATTCACCATTATTATGATGCTGTCTGCTATCCAGTGTTGTGCTGACTATGTCAATGTAATGATGACTGTTCTACCGTACACGTAATGTATCTGCATATTAATGTCTATGCACCACGTCATTGTGGCGTCCACAATACATTATGAAAACGTCACTTGCTGTTTAAAGATTCCTTGACTTTTTACGTTATGAGTCGATGTGACGTCCCTGTTTGAAACTGTAGCTGTTGAACTCCACACTCACATCATTCATACAAACCAGACTAAAGACACCATATTATTACGCCTTTATCATCCCTGGTGTCTGAGGGTGATACACCACGCTTCAAGTGCCAGCATTACCTTACCCTTGGCAAGTAGAAGAAATATGACACCCTCAACCTTGTGTGGCAAATAATAATCCACGGAACATTTATCCAACAACGTAAATACCACGCAACAACATATTTGCTACGCAACATTTGGTGGCCATGTTGCAAAAATACCGGGCAACGCCGAGTACTTCCAGGATTCCGTATGACGATGTCTTGGAGAATGCTGTATGTTGATTTCTTGTAGAATGTAGCGGGTAAGGGACCCCGTGTATGCTGGCACCAGACCAAACCAGCTTATGGCCACCAAATGTTACGTAAATACCACGCAACAACATATTATTTGCTTACGCAACACACACACACACTGCAGCCCGCGTTTCCTGCCTCTAGTTTTTTTTTTCTGACGAAATCCGAAAAAGCGTGCCAAACCCAACTTATTAACGCATTGCTTGGTCTTCAAAGGACAGAGAGAAAGGACAAGGGGGAGAAAAGAAAAAATATCTCGCCTACTTGTAAATTTGAAATTGACACTATGGGGCAGGGCTGCTAGTGGCAAAAGTGAATTTTAGGAAATGGCTTTCTGTATAAACTACAACTAAGATCTTGAAAGATAGAATAAATATTATTGAATATAATATCCTTCATATTCCTTTATAATAACTTAGATGAACCTTAGAAGACTTATTTCATTAATATGGTGGTACAGTACAGAGAAAACCATAAATAACGAGACAATATAAAGATGCAAATAATGATAAAGAAGTACATAAAACTTATCTAGAAATGTAGAGGATAATGGTCTGAGTAAGAATTACTTTCTGTCTTTAAAATCGCTCCATAAATAACAAAGATATGGTAGAAAATAAAAATTGTGACAGACTGACAGACGCATAAATAACCCAGGTTTGAAAATCTTCGGCAAAGTCAAATATGTTTGACTTGATATGATTGGACACCCCACTAGTTAGGAAACGGGGAGGTAAAAGCTGCAGATTTGCCAGCCAACGCGAACATAGTACTATCTAGTGAGAGTAAAAGCAGACTCGCAAACGTATTGATAAACACCCACAAAATGTTTGGGATTTTTCAAAAAAGAGTCAAATATTTGACGCGTTGTTCCATTGTCTGGCAGAATTGATAATAGCAAAAGAATACAAGGATAGGACGCCATTTGATAATAAAATTTTGACACAGTAAAGATGAGAGCAGAGGTGAAGCTTCTGAAAAGAAACTCTTTACAGTCTGGACGAAGGAAGATCTGAAGTGTGCCCATTATTTTGCCAGTCATCTTTTACTTGTGTAAATAAATTCATTGAATTGCGATAAGAGAAATAATTTATTAATATTATTATTAATGTGTAGAGGATAACCCAGAGCGGGGCCACACAAATTTTGTGTTGTGCGACTCTTAGCCTTTGTGGAAGCTTATGACATCCTAGGGAGCAATACGTGCCTGAAGCAGATTATAAAGACATGGAAGTAAATTGTATTTGAATAATTAACTATTTTCGTAATTAAATTATTATTATAATAAGACGAGGAACTATGGCAGTCTTATGCAGGCCTCAGTGTTCAATGAACACCTGAAAACATGCCTAGGATGCTTACAAAAATAAATCATAAGAAGAAGATGATATACTCCATCTGTGTGTGTATGGAAGCCAATTTAAGGTTTAAATACCAGTGGCGTAGCAGCCATATGGAAGCAGAATGTAATCACCGTGTAAAGTGAAGTCAAATAAATTCGGGGCTGGTGCACTTGGCTGCACACGAGGCTGACCCCATATTGTTAAATGTGGTTAGTTGTGGAAATTATAAGCCAGCCATATAAAAGGGCGGGGGATGTCCTTTTGTTGCAGGGTTTCATTGCCTGTTACAAGCTGTAACAGGAGACCTACTGAGACTTTATCTGAGGAAAGTGAAGGCATCAGCAGAGCTGTTACTGCACGTGTTAGCCAGAGAAAGACTTCTGGGCTGACTTTGTCATAATTTCCAGTATTCTACAGCTGAACTCAAATAAAAGGTGAACGTATCTTAAGGGCATCCTGTCAACTCATCAACGTGCAAAGTTTTCCAAAAACTTTATCCACATTTTAGCGGGAATGATGTAAACTACAGCCCCGCACAAGATTGATTTTCACCAATTAGACAGTACTATACTATTATGTGAATACATCACCAAAGACAGTTCCTATTATTTGATCTGGGCAGAAAATTCTCTTTATTTATTTCGTATATGTAAACTACATTTTCTTCAGTTAAATATTCCTGTCCCTAAAGAATTGAGGTACAGGAAAATAAAATTGTAAAGTTCTTCTTCTTCTTGCGATCGCATCTTTGATGATTACACCGTCAGACGAGTTCTCATGATGAATTCGACTGTTGTTTGAAGTTCCTCTTTAACTCCATATAGCTTTGAGTTTAGTGTTGAGTCATTCGGCCAGTATATCTTTCTTAACTGGTCATACAGAGGACAGTCCTGTAGAACATGCTCAGCAGTTTGTTCGTTTAATCCACATGTGCACAGTGGTGAAGCAGACAATCGTAGCTTGTGCATGTGTTTATTCAGTTTGTTATGCCCTGTCCTGAGTCGAAAAATAGTTATCTGTCCCTGCCGGTCGAGAGTGTGATAGTCGTCTTTGGGTTGGTTCTGTTCTCTTCTGATAGTCTGGATAGCTCTCTTTTTCTCAAAGTATGTGACTTCATTATCTTCTTGTTCACATTCTCCTCCCTTTTTTGCAAGTTTATCTGCCTTTTCATTTCCGGGTACACCACAATGAGATGGTACCCACTGAAGTATGGTTCTCTTTTTGGCAGCTACCTTGTTTAGTTCATTTTCAGATGCGGGAGTTTACCACCCTTGAGAGCTTGCAGGACAGACAGTGCATCTGTGAGGATGACTACCTGGTGGCAGTCAGAGTTGGTGTTATAAATCATATTTGCAGCTTGCTCTAGAGCTTGAACCTCAGCTGTATAGTTGGAACAGAATTTACCAGTGGGAATGTGCCTAGTCTCATAGTGGTTGTCAGGATATGAGATAAAGATACCGGCACCTCCATTCCTAACAGCATTAGTTGCTGATCCATCTGTATAGGCATGTATCCATGATTGATCGGGATAGCTTTCTTGGATCATACTCAATGTAGCAGTTCGTTTTTGCAGATCATTATACTCACATCCACTTGTGAGACCACTGACTGATGTATTAATTTGGAGGGCACTGCTGGCCTGCTCCCATGGTACAGGGTATAGGGTGGGCTTCAGTGGTGTTGTCTTCATGGATAGGTCTTCTTGATGCTGTCTTATAAGTCTTTTCCCCCGATGCACAAAGCTGCTACGCTTTAGACGTCCCAATGCCAGATCATCTAGTCTTGCCTTCATTGGGTGCATTGGCATACTGTTATACTTTTCCATCTGGATCATGGTTTTTGTGTCTCTTCTATGGGACAATGTCTGTAATCCAGCAACCTTCTGCATCTCTGTTATTGGTGTAGTTTTCATGGCTCCTGTAATGAGCCTGAGAGCTTGATTTTGCACCTTGTCCAAAGACTGCAGATGTGAGTTAGCAGCTGATGACCATGCTGCTGAGCTAAACTCTAAGTGTGGTCTTATTACTCCATTATAAATCTTCTTTAGATTTCGTTCATTTGCTCCCCAGTTGGTACCTGCTAATTTTCTGAGTATGCCTAGTCGCCTTCGGGCCTTTCCTTCTGCATTTTCAATATGCTTATTCCATGTAAGCCTTTGGTCAAATGTCACCCCAAGATAGGTGGGGTAGCTTTCTTCCTTGATCACGGTTGTCCCTAGGTGTATGTTAGCTGATTTGTCCTTGGGGGCGAGGGAGAACAGTGTTGTGGAGGTTTTGTCTGTGTTTATTGTGATAAGCCATTTCTCTGCCCATGACACTAGCATGTCTGCTGCCCGCTGCATTCTATAATTTGCTGTGGTGACATTTTCATCAGCGCACCAGAGTACTAGGTCATCTGCATATAAGGCAGCTTTCACTCCTGCAGGGAGATCTTTCACCAGGTCATTGATGTAAACAAGGAAGAGTGTTGGGGAAATTACTCCTCCTTGAGGTACCCCCTGATGGAGCAACACTTTTCTGCTCTGCAGACCGTCAAGAGTGACTCTAGTTCTCCTGTTATGCAAGTATGACTGGATCCATTTCATCATGTTGCCTTGGATTCCACTTCTCCTAAGTTTTGCAATGAGGCCATCTTTCCACACCTTGTCAAAGGCCTGCTTGAAGTCGACCCAGATCGTTAGGACCTTTTTCTTCTCCTGGAAGGCATCTTCTATTGCTTGAGACAAGTAAGTAACTTGGTCTTCTATACTGTAGCATTCTCTAAATCCAGCTTGTTCCGGCACCAGGATCTGCTCAGACTCTAAATACCATTTCAATCTGTGGTTGACTATTCGCTCCATAGTCTTCCCAACACAGCTTGTGAGACTGATTGGCCGGTAACTTGCAGCCTCGGTCTTACATTTCCCTTTCTTTAGTATGGGTATTGTGATGGCTTCTCTCCATACTTGGGGTACCGTTCCTTTCAACCAGCTGTGGTTGAATATCTCAAGCAGTTTTGTCTTTGCTGCTGAGCTCAGATTTACTAGCATTTCGTTGCTGATTTTGTCTGGGCCGGGTGACTTTTGAAACTTAAGCTTGGAAATAGCCTTCTGTAGTTCTCCTAGTGTGATGGGTTCCCTCATTGGGGCAGGAGTATCTGTCTGTCCCATGGTTGCCAGTATTTCTTTTCTTATCTCTCTCTGATGATCTATGTTAATGGGTAAGTTGCTTTCTGAACTGTATCTTCTAGCAAACAAGTCTGCAGCTTGTTTTCCTCTGAAAAGTTTGCCACCTTCATCCAATGTGATAGTCTGCCTAGGTGAGGAACGCTCTTCATTTAGAGACTTGACTAATCTCCAAAGTTTCCTGCCGTCTTTCTCAAGGTTCAGCGATGCCGTTTTAGTTCTCCAGCTTTTCCGTTTTTCTTCTAGCTTTGTTCTCTGAAACTCTGCTACAGCCTTTTTCCATTTGTTGTGAGTTTCAAGTGAAGGCTGAGACTCTGCGTCCTTTCTAGCCCTGTCCATGGCTTCCTGACGTTCTTGGAGTGTGCTGGACCAGTATGGTATGTAGTTACGCCGGCATCCTTTGGGAATGGTTTCTTTTGCAGCTTGTAGTATGCATCTGTTGAAGTCTTTTACCACTTCATTAATGTCTCTGTTCTGTACCTTGAGGGTAGACAGCAGCGTGTTCACCTGATGCCTGAATAAACCCCAGTTGGCTTTTTTGTAGTTCCATCTTGTAATGGCTGGGCCTGTACTGAGAGTTGCACTCTGGACAGTAAGAAAGATTGGGCGATGGTCGCTTCCCCCTAGTTGGTCTCCTACTTCTCTACTAATAGATCCAGCTATATCTGGTGTGGAGAAGGCAAGATCTGGTGTTGAAGTTGTGTGCCATCCTCTGGAGTAGAAGGTAGGAGTATCTGTGGCATTATTGACTAGGATTAGGGAGTGATCATCTTGCCAAGTTTCAACCTCTTCACCTCTGTGATCCAGATGGTTATAGCCCCAGCTCTGGGAGTGGCTATTAAAGTCTCCAACTGCTATAAAGTTGGTGGCTGGTACCTGTATAGAGCTGAGACTCAGGGGTTTGTTGTTCGGACAGTAATAGTTCAGGAGTTCTATTTCCATCTTGTCTACCTTTATCTGCAACAGCTGATATTCTGCTCCATCCATGAAGGTTTTCCTTTCGTGTGCAGGAATGTTATTCCTTACAAGAGTAAGTACTCCTCCTTTTCGTCTATCTTTTCTGTCGGATCTGAAGCATTGATATCCCCTTATTTTAAAGGTTTGATCTGCTTTCAAGTGAGTCTCTTGGATACAGCAAACACTGACTTGCTTCTCATACAAGATGTTTTCCAGCTCTGTCTTTTTGCTGTATCCAGCCTGCTTGCTGTTCACTCCCTCTGCATTCCAGTGCATCATGACAAGTGGCACTCTGGGTTTCTCTTTTTCTGTTTTGTTTTGGTCAGTAGTTCTCCTCCGCCGTCTGCTGACTCCACAAGACGGTCTAGAGGGTCCTCCAGTAGCTGAGGGTGGGCTCTGTCGAGGCTCAGAGCCCGGCACTGCACCTGCCTGGTGGAGCTCCACAGGGCGAGCACCAGTACGAGATTTATTTGACGGTGTACTCTCCATAGAAAAAAAAAAAGCGAGTTGCGTGATACTGTGGTTTCCGGTGCGCCTTCTGGCCCAGTATCTATGACTTTAGCACCTGTTCAACGGGAGAGTGGGCTCATCCCTAATCTGTTTATGTTCCCAGTAGTAGACTATTCGCAAGCAGCCTGGGGGTGTCACTGCTCTGCGCGGACCTTGTTTACCGAGGCGGCGTCCGAGCTCGTATGGTGAAAATATGGTTGCATTATCTTCAAAATAGCCCTGTCTTTCCTGCCATCCTGCAACTTTGAGTTAGGGAGTTCTGAGCTCCAGTCTCTTTCCCAGGCATTTTATCCTGGCCTGGCACGCATACAGAGGACCCCACTTCTGGTTCTAAGTTAGCAGTTGGGGACAGGTGGGGTAGCACACTGTGCATTCCCCGTCATCCAGGGGGCTCTCCAACTATGCAGAGCTTGCACAATGCTGTGCTCTGGTTCTGGGCTCACCCAAGGAATCCTCACGTCCTGCACAGAGCCACTTCCAGATACCCACCACCTGCCAACCCCCCATTGTAGAAATCTCCTGCATGCGGCCATCCAGTCAAGAGCCAGTATTAAGTCTGGTGCCCAAGTGATTCCCCCCAAGCTCAGTGTGCAATTCTGGGTTCTCATCATGCTGCAACACAGGGGGGATTGTGATGCTCAGCCATCTCTCTCAACTCTGCACCGATAAATGACATCGGGGACTTAACTGTGTCTCAGTACTGGGAGGCCCCGTTTCCGGGTACACCACACACAGCCAGTTGAGGCAACGGTCGCCGTGGGCGTGTCTTCAGTGGGGAAGTTGTGGAGTCTTCCTGTCCATGTTCTTGCACATCCTAACACTGCCCGCAAGACATCGGAGGTTTGGAGAGTGGCCTTCTCTGCTTTTTTGAGCCGGGGTGGGCTCCCCGGGCAAGTCTCGATGGGGATCGGGACGTGTCCACGCGCCAGTGGGCCCAGCATCGGCCGCATCTGTTGGAGGACTTGCTCTGCCAGGTTTGAGTTAGTAAATTCCAACTTTGTCATCTTCTTGGCATTGTGATGCTGGGGTGCCTGTGGATTTCCTAACGCCCCGGGTAGAAGCCAGAAGTGTACTGTGCCAGCTCTGGGGGAGATAAAGGGGGTGTTTCTGCGTCTCCTTGTGATACGTAGCCAAGGTAGGGCTCACAGTGCTCTTTCCCCGCCACCAAATTGCCTGCTGGTTACGCCGAGTTCTCCGAGGCTCTAGGCATGTGACCAAGAGTTGAAGGCAATAGGATCGTCACGTCCTGAGTCTCTGTGCCTGTACGATGGGTTCCGATCTTCAGGGAGCAGTCCACACTCGTTCCCACTCCCAAGACTTGTTCAGTATCCATCTGGCTCCTTCCCACCCACAGAGGGCGTGTACGGTGTAGTGCACCGGTTTTATTATCGAGGTTTGCTCCTCTAGATCCGTTGTGTTTAGCCTGAGGATTCGCACCCTCAGTTACCAGGACTACCTCGAGGAGCACAACGTGTGGCTCTTCACCACGCACAACGATCTTGGGGTATGAGAGGTTTTGCTTGGCCAAGAGTTGACTAAAAACACCGCAATGGTCGCTCTTTCATCACAGAATTCACATTACCCTAGACACGTAGCCATATAACATAATAAAATCAAAATAATTCGCAGAGGGAGATCGTAGGGTGGTAGCAGTTAGGTACCCTGAGAACATCAATATCAACTATTAGACTCAGGGACACTTGTCGGTTATAATTTGGTTATATAACGTTCCTTATTCTTTATAGTGTCTCGTGTGGTTCCTTGGCGTCTCTGAAGAGACACTGAAAAAATAAAACTACCTCACCCTCAAACATACCATGCAAGGCGACTAAAATGAGATTGTGCATGAAGCTGGACACCTCATTACGTAAAACGAATGGCCACATAAACCGCTGCTGCAAGAGCACGTGACTGTTTGGTCCAGGCTTCCAAAAAAACTGGACCGGCTGCTTTGGTGTCTTCTTGCTGCGTAAGGAGTGCAAAGGATGATGAAGATTCTTAATAGTATATTACATTTGTTGTTTTTCCTGTAGGTCCTTCCAGGCTGAAAATGCTCTGACATTGGCTGCGGTATTTCTGTTGTAACGTATGTGGTTTATCCCATATTTGTCCTTTAAACTCCTCTCTTTACGCTGTTGCGTTTGAAGGGGTTGTAGATTTTGGTGTACCGGTACTGTAACTTTGTCCATGTTTTCTATTGCAGTTGAACTCATCTCACTTATATTTGTTTTTCATTTCTATATATATATATATATATTTTTCATTTTTTGGGGGGGGGGGTGGGGGGTGGGGTGGGGCGGGGGGGGGGGGGGGGGGGGGGTAATAGGTTTTACAGGTTACCTTTATCTCTCATACTGTATTAAATTTGGTAAAAAAATTTTAATAAATGAGCATCAATAAAACAGTCCCGCGTAGTTCACATCGGTCTCTGATGGGTTTAAGAAAGTAAATATGGCCACTGCTCCCTCAGGCATGTCGTACAAGGCGACTAACATGAGGTTGTGCTTGGGGCTGGCAACTTCATCATGTAAAACTAATTGCAACAGAAACCACTACGACAAGAGCAAGTGATTGCTTGGTGCTGGCTTTCTGCGAGGGGACCAGCTGTAGCCTTGGCATTATACTCCATACGGGACCGAAGACGCAGCAACAGTGATAAATGCAGTCAGCGACCCATAGCTAGACTGCTTGCCTTAGGGTCGGCGAACCAAACTGACCAAGACCCTACTCCACCTCCAAGTGGTGGTCCTGGAAACAGGCTGCATCACTGCAGTCTGGCTGAGAGAGTAGGGATCGAAGAGGGAAGGCTAATATGTCCCAAAAATGCCATGCTGAAACCGGATGTGTCGGGCCGAAAGGCGCAAATATCGCAGCTTTGCTGTAAACGGTGACACAACGTAATAAACGTCCTTTTCATGACGAACGCAGAAGAACAAGAAGATACTCCATACGAAGCGCAAGGAAAAAGAATTCGTAGAACTGTTTTTCTTCTATCTGAGTTGTTTCAATATTTTAGTAGTTTTACTGGTGATATTGTTTTCGTTCTTGATTTAGTGACGGTGATAGTACAAGTACACATAGTAGCAGCAGTAATAGTAGAAATACAGTAGTAGTAATTGTAGTACAAGTACACTGTAACTGTCTTTTTTTTCTTGTTGAGGTGATCACTGGCCCAAGACAGTATACATGTTGTTAGATGTGTAGAACACACATAATATCAACAGGAACAGTCAGTGTAACAAGGTCATGCTGACCTGACATCGATAGGTATACATTTGGCATTCAAAAAGGTAAACATCAGAATAGACGTGCATGGTCAATAGCAAAGTTCTTCAATAATGACAGTTCGTAGCGTCGCCCTTGGCGTCTCTGACTAAACGCGTCAGATGCCTTAGTTACTTTGACACACAGGTGCAACTTGGCACTCCCCGCCAATTGCACATATCAGGCTGTAGTATAATAGCCGAAAGCACAGGCCTCGTTCTGACGTCGGCCGTGTACTTCTGTTAAATAGGTTATCATCAACCCTGCAGTAATACTTATTGTAGATAGAAGTTCCGCCAATCTGCGGCTCCCACAATATATCTTCGTCACTGGATTTCTGGACAATATAAGACTAACAGTCTTGGATGGCTACCTCGAGCACAAATATATAAGTTCTGAAATGGCGGATCAGTGAGCTGCTGTTCACCCTAGGTAATCCTTTACATGTTCTGCCACCGAAAAGCGTAATAATGCATAAAGGTCGGTATTACCTGGAAAATGAATCCTCAGAACTAAACAAGGAATTCTGTCGTCATCCCGACGCACAGAGATTCACTGGGGAAAACTGCCATAGCAGTTACTTCGAAGATTCTCCCCGAAAAAACAATGGACTCTTGGTCCCTTCAGAAAAACAGGACCTTCCCGGCTTGCCGGAAGTATATCTCACTCCCGCTTAAAAAACCTTCCCATAGGCCTACGCCGAACTGTCAACCTCTGACCCTAAAGGTCAAACACAATGAATGAATAAACAAGGGAAGACAACCCCTAATCAACCTGACATCGCAGGTAAAGACACAATTATACTTATGATACAAACATAAGCAAATAACTTGACAGATGACTCCGTCGAAAATGACAGCAACATTACTACCACCCCCCTGTAAAAAAAAAAATGCAATTTTTTTTTTTTTAATATGTTCATGAGCAAGATAGCACCAGTATCACTTCTGTGCTCATGCAAACAATGAACCTAATATCAGGTACAATAGAAGAGGGTACAAATCATCTCCCAACATAGGAGAAAATATTTCCTTTAAGCCAAACAAACTAAGGGATACCATTCAAGAAACCTAAGTTGCTGGCAATACCAATCATATATCAAACATTACTAAATAATATAATCATAGCAATATACAAATGTCAATGCTATTTTAGCAACATATCACTGATGGATGGACAAAATGAAATTTGTTAAATTATCTAAACATCATCCAAATACATTTGTATTACAACATATTATGATATTAAGGACAGACCTAAGTCTGAAAATATATCAGGAAAAACTAGGACACAAGATTTAACTGGAATCATGTGGGCATCTAGACAATATGTCCGCCATCACATTATCCGAACCACGGATAGCTCGCACCGTGAAATGGAAAGGCTGAAGAGCAATAGCATAACGAGTAGATCTCGAGCTCTTCAAATCCTTACTTTGCATAGCCGTAAGAGCTTTTTGGTCGGTTTCCATAAAGAAATGCGCGCCCAGAAGGAACCTTTGTAGCTTAAGAATGGACCAAACCATAGCCAACAATTCACGGTCCAAAACCGAGTAATTCCTTTCTGCCGCATTCAGCTTCCTAGAAATATACATTACAGGATGCAGAGTTCCTGAATATTCCTGCATTAGTGCCGCTCCAATGCCAGTGGAAGAGGCATCACTACGAAGGACAAAAGTCTTATCAATCGTCGGTAGTCTTAAGATAGGATGAGATGAGAACAAATTCTTAACCTGATCCAATGAAGATTGGCATTCTTGGGACCAACGCACCATATTAGGAGAACCTTTTTTCAATAACGTTGAAAGTGGTGCCATAATGGAGGACAGATTCTCAATGAATCTTCCATAGAATTGTATCAATCCCAAGAGACTACGCACTTGCTTTTTTGTCTTCGGAACCGAGATATTTAATATCTTTGAAATGTTTTGGTCCTCTGTCTTCAACAGACCATGACCAACTCGATGACCTAGGAAGGAAATTTCACTAAACCCAACAAAAGCTTTAGAGGGTTTAGCAGTCAAACTATGCTCACGTAGAGTAGATAGCAATTCCTTCAGACCCACATAGTGTTCTTCCCAAGTATCGCTGAAAAGACAGATGTCGTCTAAATATGCAATGACATCTGCACGATCTGATAGAATTCGTCGCATCATGCGTACGAAAGTCGCTGGGGCGTTCATAAGCCCGAAAGGCATAAAATTCCATTGAAACAGACCCCTAGGTGTCGAAAAAGCAGTGAGAGGTTTGGCGTGTTCCGTCAGTGGGACTTGCCAATAACCTTTCGACAAGTCTAGTTTAGTAAAGAATTTAGCTTTAGAAAGTCTAATAAGTAGATCATCTAATAACGGCATAGGTTCAGCATCGAACTTCGTAACTTGATTTAATTTGCGATAATCAACGCAAAGACGTATGTTATTGTCTTTCTTTCGAACAATAACTATCGACGAAGAATAAGCTGAAGTGGATGGTTCAATTATTTGTAGTTGAATCATTTCATCCAATTCTTTCTCGACTTGTGCTTGAAAATGAATAGGTATTGGGTATGGTCTTACTCTGATCGGATTACGATCAGTAAGTATGATGTCATGTTCTATGACATCTGTGTGTCCAGGAATGTCGGTAAGGACATCCTGATATGATTTTAACGTAGAGGATACTTGACGCTGTTCCTCAAAAGACAAGTTGGAAGAGACTGTAACGTCTCTCCACGATTCCGTTGAAGTAAGTGGAATCGCAGGAAGAGGTAAGTTCACGTCAGAAAAAATAGTTTCCTCATCCTGTATAACGGACAGGGATGAGATGTGACCATGTTGAACTGGAGAGTCGTCCGTCGCCTGAAAAATAGGCTGTAAATAGTCTGGACGTTCAATAAACTCTGTTAGCATATTTATATGGAAGGTTTTATGCCTTCCATCCACATCGACAATATAGTCGACATCAGAAATTTTCGAGACTATAGTGTATGGACCCTTCCAAGAAATGAGAAGTCTATTCTCTCTTGAGGGCAGTAAGACATATGCTTTGTCTCCAGGACAAAGTTGACGTAGGCGTCTTTTCTTGTTAGCAAATCGCCTAGCTTTTTCTTTCGCAAATTCGGAAGATGAAGTTGCTAACCTGCACGATTCGATAATCTTTTCTCTAAGAGCTATAACATATTCATATGACGATTGTGTATCATCGTCAATATTATCGGAAGTTATCAAATCGTGTAACAAGGACATTGGCCCGCGCGGTTGCGCGCCAAAGACAAGTTCGAAAGGAGAAAACCCTGTATGCTCGTTGGGAACCTCTCTATAGGCAAAGAGGACTGCAGGTAAAACCCTGTCCCAATCTTCAGGATGATCCTCCGTTATCTTGCCAAGTAAGTTCTTTAGTGTCCTGTTAAGACGTTCTACCAATCCATTGGACATTGGATGATAAATACTACTGAGAGACCTTTTAATGTCTAGCGTAGCCATTACCTGAGACATAACGTCCGAAATTAACTGAGTGCCGTGATCCGACAGTATTTCTCCGGGGAATCCCAGACGAGAAAATACGAGCCAAAGAGCATCAGCGATATCGACAGTTGATATGCTCTTCAGAGGAATAGCCTCTGGCCAACGCGTGCACATGTCCACGCAAGTGAGGATAAATTGGTGTCCTCTGGCTGACTTAATTTTGAACGGACCAATGATGTCTATAGCCATTTTCTGAAACGGCCGAATCGGAATATCTGCAGCCTGAATAGGAGCAGCATGTCTCGGACCCCTAGACTTGACCTCTTGACAAATTTTGCAAGATCGGCAATAAATTCGGATGTCTTTATTCACGAATGGCCAAAAGAAGGACGCAAGGACTCTAGTTTTAGTTCTGGAAAAACCCATGTGTCCCGCACACTGAGAATCGTGTGCATGCCGAAGAATTAAGGCTCTCATACACTTAGGCACCAGAATTTGCGAGTGCATAGACTTGTCCGAGTGTTGTACCATTCGTACCAATATACCATTCTTCATAGTGATATACGATTTGTGATTCGTATTTTGATTGGGATCCCCTTTCTTTGCAAGAAGGAAGTATTTCTTCAAAGAAGGATCCTCTTCTTGACGTTTAACAAACGAGTCATGGGAAATCACCAAGTGCTCGTCTTGGCTATCAACTTCATTACTATTATCAGATGAAGTTGGGGGATTAAGAGCTTGAGCTCTTGTCACCACTGCATTGACCGTTTGAATGTTTTTTTCTTCCCAACTAGAAATTTGTTGCGGGGTGCATTCCTTAACCCCATGAATACGACCGATTATAAGGTCCGCAATAGGATTAGGAAGAAGACATGCATGGACATCTCCTGTGAAGAAAGGAGTGTCAATCCTAATAATAGCAGTAGGATAGCTTTCCATAGTACCACCAAATGTAACACATTTGATTGTTTTTTCCAGTGGCACAGCAAGGATCTATCAGAGACTCCTTAACCCCGACGGTAGTACATCCCGAATCGAAAAGTACTGAGACTAGCCTATCATTTATTAGACCTTTATCTAAGATGAGAGATCCTCTCCCATCATGCGCAACTGTAGCAGGTAGAGCAGGAAGAGGGTGACCACAACTTAGCGTAGATACAGTTGATGAGTCAAACAATGTTAAGCATTGGGGGCATTCAGTTGCTCTCCCAAAATCGAAAGCACAACCAGTGATAGCCCTAGAGTTACCACTATCATTTGCTGTATTACAGGCTCCATCAAACTCTTGTTGTGCAGAGTTTGCCTGTTGGTAAGGTCTTTTCTTGTTAAACCTAGGTCTGCCTCGATTATCATTTCCCCTGTAATTATTTCGACTATCATTTCCCCTGTAATTGTTATCATATTGCCTATTGTAATCATCATTCTGGTTTGAATCCCGGTTTCTAAATTCACCATCGTCATAATCTTGACGTCGAGAATGATTACCTCGAAAATTTGAATAGTTATTATTTGGATAGCCTTTGCGAAAGTGTCTCAAATTATTACCACTAAAATTACGAGAACTACCATCTTGTCTCCACTGCATAGACGAAGAACCATCATGTGTTGGATTACTCCGCTTCTGAGTGTAATTTTGATTACTTCCCCTATTCCAATTTTGTTGAGCACCCTGAAATTTTTTTTTGAAATTAGGGCCATATGGTGTTGCCGAAGCAGCTGGCAACCCTTCTTTCACTTTAGAATTGCTAACTGTAGCATGGGGATGTGCTGTGGCATACTGACAACAGTATTCCTCCATTTCTTTTAAGTTTTTAGGCTTACGCTCATGAAGGAATGCAAGAAAAGAATCATTAACAGATGACAAAACCTTATCTCGCAATAATAAGTCCATTAGACCTTCATATGTTTTCTCAATCTGAGACAACTCAACCCATCGTGTAAATGTACGACGTATCTTTGTAACAAAATCAGAGAAATCTACTCCATTTTCTGGCAACATTGTCCTAAAACGAAGACGATAGTCTTCTTGTTTTAGTTGATATTTTTTTTAGTAATGCTGCCCTGACAACATCATAATTAGTCCTCTCATGTTCGTCTATTGTCATAAGAGTAGTCACTGTGTCACCTGTAAAAAATGGCATCAGTTGTTCAACATATTTTTCCTTTTTTATGTTATGCGTATCGCACAAAAATTGGAATCTATCTAGATAATCTGCTACGTCATCCTTTAAAGGATTGAAATGAGGCAATTTAATCCTACTAACAAACTCCCTTGTCGTACTCGAAGTTGTTTGCTGAGCACCCGTACTCGCCAATTTCAATTTCTCTAACTCCAAAGTTGCGAGTTTTTTCATCAAGTTCCATCTTCTGTTTTCTTTCCTCATGTTCCATTTTTCTGATTTCAGCCTCAGCTTGAGCTTTCCTCTCCTCTGCAGCAGCTTGAGCTTTCCTCTCCTCTGCAGCAGCTTGAGCCTTCCTCTCCTCTGCAGCAGCTTCTTTGTCTAATCTCTTTTGTTCAGCTTCTTTGTCTAATCTCTTTTGTTCAGCTTCTTTGTCTAATCTCTTTTGTTCAGCTTCAAATCTCCTTTCCTCCACCTGCATCTGCAATTTCTTTTGTTCAGCAGCCATATCAGCTTCTCTGTCTAGCCTTTTTTGTTCCGCCGCAGCTTCTCTTTCTAATCTTTTCTCTTCAGCCTGAGCTTTTTTCTCTACTGCAGCTAATGCTTTGTCATACTGAGCAACAGCCCATTGTTCTAACTGTTGACCAGTCTTATCAAGGGCTCTCCCTTGTGTAATAAAGTAGTCCAATGTAGACATCTTGTCTAATGAGATCAGAAACCTGAAAAAAAAAATTAAATAAATTACCTTATCCCACTTCAATGGGAGACAAGTCTGAAATGCTAGACTTGTATACTCACTTCACTTTACTGTCTTAGTCTTAGACAAAGACTTTGTATGTTCCTCTTGTTTATAATGTACCCAAAAAATCACTTGAGTACCTGTGGAAAAAAAATTCCCTTATATCCCACTCACTATGGGCACAAGTCTTTTTTATAAAGAACTTGAATATGTATTTACCTTGTCTCAATCTTTGTAGATAACAAGTCTTTTATCAAAGAACTTGTATAAATATCTTATATAATATTATTTAACAAACTCTATATGAAGAACAACTATTTCGATGCTTTAGGCAAAATTGACAACGATATCACCACCAAGACAATCGATACTAAATGGGAACAACTGAGAACAGCAATGACAGAAGCAGCTGTAGCGACCACCGGATACCTAGTACATAAAAAGAAAAAATGGATGAAAAGATACTTGGATAAAATACAAGAAAAGGAAAACAGCAAAACTTAAACTACTAGCGGCAAGTACACATAATTTGCAGTTGAATCTTGCAAACTAACTTATAACTTGTTAAATAAAGAAGTGAAGACAAAAAACTCGAAGAGATAAAAGACATTTCATCAATGAACTGGCCGTAGAAGCTGAAAATGCTGCAAGAACTGGTAATAGTAGGTGCCTTTATCAAATTACAAAACAACTATGTCACCAGCCTACTGCTATGGAAACACCTGTTAAAGGTAAATTAGGGAATTCAATACCAACAGAAAAAGAACAAATGAAGAGATGGGCTGAGCACTTCATGGAGGTGCTAAACAGACCACCACCAACAGTAACACCTGATTTTAATAATGAAACATCCACAACCACCTTGCCAATAACTTGCGATGAATTCACGCTGGACGAGATCAAACAAGCCGTTAAAAGATTAAAAAATTTTAAAGCTGCTGGAGTTGACGAAATTTCAGGGGAAATGATTAAAGCAGTTAATGACAACAACCTCTTGAGAATTTTAGATATTATAAATGAAGTATGGAGAGAAGAACAACCACCACAACAATGGAAAGACAGTATTATTGTAATGTTACCGAAGAAAGGTGATCTATCAGACTGTAATAACTGGCGTGGTATATCTCTATTATCAGTACCTGGAAAATTATTATGTTTCATGATGTTAGAAAGACTTAAATTGCATGCTGACGAAAAGATCAGAGAAGAACAAGCGGGTTTCAGGCCGAAACGATCATGTATTGATCAAATATTCACACTAAGAACAATTATAGAAGAATCAGTAGAAAGGCAATCGCCACTTATTATCACCTTCGTCGATTTTCAAAAAGCCTTTGATAGTCTACACCGCCCATCATTGTGGAAGATACTTACAATCTATGGTTTTCCAACAAAATATGTGAATATAATCAAAGCGCTATTGACAATGCAAGATGTTGTGTTAGAACAAATAAAGGGAATACAGAATGGTTTACAGTAGAAACAGGGGTGAAACAAGGCTGTATTATGTCACCACTACTTTTTTGGAATAGCTATTGATTGGGTTATGAGAAACTATACCCACAATGAACAATTGGGTATAAAATGGACAAATGGAAAATTCCTGGGGGACCTGGATTTCGCAGATGATGTAGCATTCTTAAGTTCAACACCAAGACAATCCCAAGAAGCAATAAATAATTTGTGTCATCTCTCGGTTAAAATTGGTCTCCAAATAAATGCCTCTAAAACTAAAGCTATGAACTTTTCTAACGAGACCTTTGATATCATCTTGAACGGGGAAAAAACTACACTTTTGAAAGTTTCAATTATTTAGGCAGTAAAATGACTCAGGATGGTGACACAACAAGAGAAATCCATACTAGAATTGCTTTGGCAGCTAGCGCCTTCAATAGATTATCTAACATTCGGAAATTACGATCATTGAATATACATGCCAAGCTTCGTCTGTTTAATTCAAATGTTATCTCAGTGTTAACATACGGCTGTGAGAGTTGGAAAATAACAAAATCATTGGAGAACAAGCTGAATACATTCGAGAACAAATGTCTTAGAAAACTCATGAACATCAGTTGGAAAGAATTCAAGACTAATCGACAAATAAGAGAAGACTCTAGGCAGAAATATGTCTGACTATATAAGGAAAAGACGATGGTCATATATCGGTCATGTCCTACGAATGCAAAACAACAGAATTTGTACAGGCGCTCACTTGGGTTATAAACCCGGAAAAGAAAGACCAAAAGAAACACTCAGAAGAACAATAATAAGAGAAGGAAGAACGTTGGGCCTAAATAATGTGCAAGAGCTAAGAGGAGTGGCGTCACAACGAACAACCTGGAGAGCACTGGTTTCTGCCTTATGCGCCGTGTTTGGCGCTTAAAGAATTTATTATTATTATTATTATATGAAGAGTCTACCTTATCAATAATATCAAAACATGACCAAGTATGTGTATGTAGACTGTGCATGACAGTAATGTAGTACAACCAAAAAAAAAAATACAAAGACAAAAATACAAAACAATACAAATGGCAACACTGTTTTAACCAAAAATGTGTAGAGAAATACACAAGAAAGGAGAGACCTACAGAATACAAACAAAACAAATCGACAATCAAAACTGAAAAACAGACAAAATATTACAAAAACAACGTTAAGTACAATTACATCACAGCTAACATCAATAGCGACCAATTGTCACTAGCAAATTTCCAAATTAAGAAAATTTGCACCTACAGAACGCTTACAGTAAGCCTCGATCAAGTGGCATATTTACCGTAAGACCCACCAACCGAAAAACCCGCAGAAAAATACACAAAAACAGTTGAAGTAACATAATATAGCAATCAATTTCAATGTGTTGCAGAACAAGTTCAGTCACAGCTGAAACTAAAATAAATTCCTTGCTCCTTGCGAACACAGAAACGAAATGTCAAACGCGCACTGAACGTCAAATCCACTGTAACATAAAGTGGTATTCACGAACCAAAGTTACTATGACCTTCTCAAATTAGGGCTTGCACATTGAATGTTTACTATTTCCACGTACTGTTTACAGACACTTGACCTCCAACAATGTAGCTTGAATGCTCTGACCTAGAAAAGTCTGTTGTTGAATGAAACGTGTAACAACCAGCAGTACTGTTTACAATAGGAACCCGCCTTCTATGCAGTTATGGTCCACGTAGCAAATGCCTAGTAGTTAACTTCAGTACATGTCTTGTTATGCTTTATGTAGCATTATAATATAAATGCTCGTACTGTTTATTTGGGTCAACCGTTGATGACCTATATCTGTCCTGTTGTAGCCAAAACTTGCAAGTGTAGAATTAGCGCTGTGTGTTACGGCTGTCCCGTGTGTAGCTTAGACCCACAGATCAGAAGTGTAATGTGTACTTGTCCTTCTTGTAACTTTCTCGACAAAACTGGAGACATCATACATGTAACAGCCAACCAGGAATGTAAATTTCTGGATCCATAAATGTCAACAATAATGTCAAATGCTCGCTCTGTTCTTTTTAAACCCACAGATCTGGTCCATCAGAAATGTAAGTTTCTAGGCCACATTGGCGACAAGAAATGTATCATAAGAGCCCACGTAACTGGTCCACCAGAAATGTAACTGTCTTTTTTTTTCTTGTTGAGGTGATCACTGGCCCAAGACAGTATACATGTTGTTAGATGTGTAGTGCGAGCGTATGATGAATTGAGTGTGGGTGCGAATGAAGGCGCGAATGTGTTTAGGCTCGTATAGATGTAGATCCTGCAACCCATACTCTCACATGCAGTAATCAAGGATGCTTTGACACTGCAGGCATGTTTCAAGACATTTATTGACGGGAACACACATAGTATCAACAGGAACAGTCAGTGTAACAAGGTCATGCTGACCTGACATCGATAGGTATACATTTGGCATTCAAAAAGGTAAACATCAGAATAGACGTGCATGGTCAATAGCAAAGTTCTTCAATAATGACAGTTCGTAGCGTCGCCCTTGGCGTCTCTGACTAAACGCGTCAGATGCCTTAGTTACTTTGACACACAGGTGCAACTTGGCACTCCCCGCCAATTGCACATATCAGGCTGTAGTATAATAGCCGAAAGCACAGGCCTCGTTCTGACGTCGGCCGTGTACTTCTGTTAAATAGGTTATCATCAACCCTGCAGTAATACTTATTGTAGATAGAAGTTCCGCCAATCTGCGGCTCCCACAATATATCTTCGTCACTGGATTTCTGGACAATATAAGACTAACAGTCTTGGATGGCTACCTCGAGCACAAATATATAAGTTCTGAAATGGCGGATCAGTGAGCTGCTGTTCACCCTAGGTAATCCTTTACATGTTCTGCCACCGAAAAGCGTAATAATGCATAAAGGTCGGTATTACCTGGAAAATGAATCCTCAGAACTAAACAAGGAATTCTGTCGTCATCCCGACGCACAGAGATTCACTGGGGAAAACTGCCATAGCAGTTACTTCGAAGATTCTCCCCGAAAAACAATGGACTCTTGGTCCCTTCAGAAAAACAGGACCTTCCCGGCTTGCCGGAAGTATATCTCACTCCCGCTTAAAAAACCTTCCCATAGGCCTACGCCGAACTGTCAACCTCTGACCCTAAAGGTCAAACACAATGAATGAATAAACAAGGGAAGACAACCCCTAATCAACCTGACATCGCAGGTAAAGACACAATTATACTTATGATACAAACATAAGCAAATAACTTGACAGATGACTCCGTCGAAAATGACAGCAACATACACATTGTAGCAGTAGTAATAATAGAAACAGTAGTAATTGTAGTCGAAGTACACATAGTAGCAGTAGTAATAATAGAAATAGAAATAGTAGTAATTGTTGTACAAGTACACATAGTAGCAGTAGTAATAATAGAAACAGTAGTAATTGTAATCGAAGTACACATAGTAACAGTAGTAATAACAGAAATAGTAGTAATTGTAGTACAAGTACACATAGTAGCAGTAGTAATAATAGAAACAGAAATAGTAGTAATTGTTGTACAAGTACACATAGTAGTAGTAGTAACAATAGAGATAATAGTTATTGTAGTACAAGTACACATAGTAGCAGTAGTAATAATAAAAGTAGAAGTAATTGTATTAGTAATAATAAAATTGATAGTAGTAGTAGCCCCTTCAGTCACAACTGACTATGGGAATGCGCCCCTGTAAGTGATAGCCCTCAGTTACTTCTTTTTTTTTGGCTGGTGTTCCTTTCGGCGTACACTTTTCTCTTCAGCTTGACTTGAGAGCTTTTTTTCGCCCAATCTGAGGTGGCACTGTATAGAGCATCGTCACTCGGTGCGATAGGCAGCTTCATCCTATCAGGTTTCTGGATTTATATCCAGTGCCTTCATGTCCGCTGCAGACCCAAATAGAACAGTCCCAACTAAGATGGTTTGGCCATGTCTGCAGAATGGGAGAGGATCGGCTACCACGACAAGCATGGGAAACTAAGAGCCAGAGATCCAGACCTCCAGGAAGACCCAGAGTCCGCTGGGAGGACAACATTAGACAATCTTTGAAGGACCGAGGACTAGAATGGAACCAGGCCAGGAAGAAGACAGCTGATAGAATAGTCTGGCGCTCTCTCTTCCAAACCTCTACATCTCACGGTAGAAGGGGAACGACTAAGTAAGTAAGTAAGCCTTCATGTCTTTATTGCACACATCTGTGAACCTCAGCTGTGGTCGCCCGACTGTTCTTTTGCCGTCTGCCAGTTGTGCGTAGTAAATATCTTTAGGGATGTGGCTACCTTCTATGAGGCGATAGTAGTAGCAGGTACCATTATAATAGTAATCGCAGAAGTATTAGCAGCAGTAGTGGTGGTAGTAATAGTTGTAATAGTAGGTCTAGTAGTAGTAGTTGTTGTTGTTGTAGCAGTATTAAAAACATTAGTAGTAGTGGTATAAGTATTGGTGGTGGTGATGGTGGTAGTAGTAATAGTAGTAATAGGAGTAGTCGCAGCAGTAGTAATAGCAGTAGGAGTAGTATTTCTTTTTGTAACGCCAGCAGCATCTGTGATAGTAACAGTAATGATCAGAAAAAAAGAAAAAAAGTTCGAGTGGAACAGAGTAATTCAAGATTAGTAAAAGGGACCAAACTTACCTGTCGATTCTGCTGTCACTGAAGAGTTAATGGCCGTTGTTGTGCTCGAGACAGTTGTAGTCTGAGTTGTCATAACAGCTGTGTTGCTTTGAGATGTACCAGTAGTCGTGATGTTTTGAGATGTCACAACAGTCGTGATGTTTTGAAATGGCCAAGTAGTCGTGAAGTTTTGAGATGTATCATCAATCGTGGTGTATTGAGATGTCCTAGCAGTCGTTATGTTTTGAGATACCCCAATTGTCGTGATGTGTTGAGATGCCTCTGTGACTGCAGTTTGAGGATAAGACAGCAGGGGTGGGGTACTACCGAGGCTTACTGAGGTTATCGTGATATGATAATCAGCAACTGTCGTCGGAGTGATTCCATCTAGCGAAGTCGTCACTAATACGTCATATTCTGTTGTGATATGTTTACTCTCTGGAATGAAACCAGTGTGGTAATAGGTTTTACAGGTTACCTTTACGTCTCATACTGTATTAAATTTGGTAAAAAAATTTTAATAAATGAGCATCAATAAAACAGTCCCGTATAGTTCACATCGGTCTGTGATGGGTTTAAGAAAGTAAATATAACCATTGCTCCCTCAGGCGTGTCGTAGAAGGCGACTAACATGAGGTTGTGCTTGGGGTTGGCAACTTCATCATGTAAAACTAATTGCAACAGAAACCACTACGACAAGAGCAAGTGATTGCTTGGTGCTGGCTTTCTGCGAGGGGACCGGCTGTAGCTTTGGCATTATACTCCATACGGGACCGATGACGCAGCAACAGTGATAAATGCAGCCAGCGACCCATAGCTACACTGCTTGCCTTAGGGTCGGCGAACCAAACTGACCAAGACCCTACTCCACCTCCAAGTGGTGGTCCTGGAAACAGGCTGCATCACTGCAGTCTGGCTGAGAGAGTAGGGATCGAAGAGGAAAGGCTAACCCGGTCCCAAAAATGCCATGCTGAAATCGGATGTGTCGGGCCGAAAGGGGCATATATCGCAGCCTTGCTGTAAACGGTGACACACCGTAATAAACGTCCTTTTCAGGACGAACGCAGAAGAACAAGAAGATACTCCATACGAAGCGCAAGGAAAAAGAATTCGTAGAACTGTTTTTCTTCTATCTGAGTTGTTTCAATATTTTAGTAGTTTTACCGGTGATATTGTTTTCATTCTTGATTTAGTGACGGTGATAGTACAAGTACACATAGTAGCAGCAGTAATAGTAGAAATACAGTAGTAGTAATTGTAGTACAAGTACACATTGTAGCAGTAGTAATAATAGAAACAGTAGTAATTGTAGTCGAAGTACACATAGTAGCAGTAGTAATAATAGAAATAGAAATAGTAGTAATTGTTGTACAAGTACACATAGTAGCAGTAGTAATAATAGAAACAGTAGTAATTGTAATCGAAGTACACATAGTAACAGTAGTAATAACAGAAATAGTAGTAATTGTAGTACAAGTACAATTAGTAGTAATAATATAAACAGAAGTAATTGAAGTACAAGTACACATGGTAGTAGTAGTAAAAATAGAAATAATAGTAATTGTAGTACAAGTACACATAGTAGCAGTAGTAATAATAAAAGTAATAGTAATTGTATTAGTAATAATAAAAGTGATAGTAGTAGTAGCCCCTTTAGTCACAACTGACTATGGGAATGCGCCCCTGAAAGTCATAGCCCTCAGGTACTTCTTTTTTGTGCTGGTGTTCCTTTCGGCGTACACTTTTCTCTTCTGCTTGACGTGAGAGCTTTTTTCGCCCAATCTGAGGTGGCGCTGTATAGAGCATCGTCACTCGGTGCGATAGGCAGCTTCATCCTATCAGGTTTCTGGATTTATATCCAGTGCCTTCATGTCTTTATTGCACACATCTTTGAACCTCAGCTGTGGTCACCCGACTGTTCTTTTGCTGTCTGCCAGTTGTGCGTAGTAAATATCTTTAGGGATGTGGCCATCTTCTATGAGGCGATAGTAGTAGCAGGTACAATTATAATAGTAATCGCAGAAGTATTAGCAGCAGTAGTGGTGGTAGTAATTGTTGTAATAGTAGGTCTAGTAGTAGTAGTAGTTGTTGTTGATGTTGTTGTAGAGTATTAAAAACTTTAGTAGTAGTGGTATAAGTATTGATGGTGGTGATGGTGGTAGTAGTAATAGTAGTAATAGGAGTAGTCGCAGCAGTAGTAGTAGCAGTAGGAGTAGTTTTCCTTTTGTAACGTCAGCAGCATCTGTGATAGTAACAGTAATGATCAGAAAAAAAGAAAAAAAGTTCGAGTGGAACAGAGTAATTCTAGATTAGTAAAAGGGACCAAACTTACTTGTCGATTCTGCTGTCACTGAAGAGTTTATGGCCGTTGTTGTGCTCGAGACAGTTGTAGTCTGAGTTGCCATAACAGCTGTGTTGCTTTGGGGTGTACCAGTCGTGATGTTTTGAGATGTCACAACTGTCGTGATGTTTTGAAATGGCCAAGTAGTCCTGAAGTTTTGAGATGTATCATCAATCGTGGTGTATTGAGATGTCACAACTGTCGTGATGTTTTGAAATGGCCAAGTAATCGTGAAGTTTTGAGATGTATCATCAATCGTGGTGTATTGAGATGTCCTAGCAGTCGTTATGTTTTGAGATACCCCAATAGTCGTGATGTGTTGAGATGCCTCTGTGACTGCAGTTTGAGGATACGACAGCAGGGGTGGGGTACTACCAAGGCTTACTGAGGTTATCGTGATATGATAATCAGCAACTGTCGTCGGAGTGATTCCAGCTAGCGAAGTCGTCACTAATACGTCATATTCTGTTGTGATATGTTTACTCTCTGGAATGAAACCTGGTGATTCCCAGACGACCGTGGAAGCTTGAAAATCTTCTGCCCCAGATAATGCAGGCTGAGTCCAGCCATCTTTTAGACTTGCGAAAATAACGACTGCGATTAGTGGCCGCCACATTGTCCACACTGGTTATGTTTCAGCAAATATATTTGTCTACAGTTGCAGTATTTAAAAAAAATGGTCACTCTGAAATAACAATGTAAATATAAGTAAGAAAATACAGCTAGAAACATTTGCTTAACTCCTTCTGTCCTAGATAGTTTCTAGATCTGCCTTTCTCAACGTTTTTATCCTGGTTGGTTCCACCAAGGTAAAAAGGTGAAATCATCAACAGGTCTCAGAGAACCCCGGCATAAAAATGATTACATCTACAGCTCACTATATGTTAGTGTGATCAGTAAGGTGTACGAGGGGCGGTCGAAAAGTTTTGCACTTTAGTATGAAGGAGTCAAGGCACGTACCTGGAAATTGGTGTGAACTTTAGTCCTTCTCTATGTATTTACCCCTCAAGGCAATGCACTTCTCCCATCTCTTCTTCACCTTCCTGATGCCCTGATTGTAGAACTCCTCCGTCTGGGCCCGGAACCACGTCTCCAGTTCAGTAATCAAGTCCTGGTCGTTAGAAAAACGACGTCCACGAAGCGGATTCTTCATGTTTGGAAACAGGAAGAAGTCACTCGGTGCCAAGTCCGGTGAGAATGCTGGATGGGGCATGATTTCATACCCGCACTGCTGGGCAAGGACGATGGAGCCATGAGCCGGCACATTGTCCTGAAGCAGACGAACGCCTCTGGACAGCATCCCGCGTCTTTTGCTCTTCATTTCTTCTCGTAACTTCTGGAGAAGGCTTTGGTAGTACGTGGAGTTGATAGTACGGCCACGAGGAAGGTAGTCGGTGAGTATTACCCCGCGGCAGTCCCAAAAGACGGTGAGCATGACCTTTCCCGCAGAGGGTACCGTCTTTGCCTTCTTTGGTGGTGGCGAACAGGAATGTTTCCATTGTTTGCTCTGGTTTTTAGTCTCGAGGTCATAGAAATGCACCCAACAATCGTCCACAGTAACCAGTCTACGAAAAAAAATCATCTTCGTCAGCATTGCAAATGTCCAGCATCTGTGCGGATGTTTCGGCTCAATGCTCCTTTTGTCCATGACACCGCTTCATACACAACTGAACCAGATTCCCGCCAATTTCCTTTTCACACGGCACCCCGCGCGCGCCAAGTACGCGCGGAAAATGTAAATCAATAGTGTGTCTTTACAATGATACACAGCAATCCCGCTTGTCTTAACGCTTTCTTAGTAAAGTGCAAAACTTTTCGACCGCCCCTTGTAAATATAATAATCTAACGATAATTGTCATGTTATTTTGTCCAACTTATTAGCCTACACTTTTAGCGTCGCCCCCTCCCCCGGTCACATTTAGGATATTAATACTAATGCAAGTCAGTATGTAAGTTGATTTTAAATAATGCTAATTACTCCTCACGGTAGAAGGGGAACGACTAAATAGTAGTATTTACAACATGAACATTTATTTGCAACGTTGTGTAAAAAACATAAGCCAAAGCAATATCAATTAAACATGTAGTCTAATAACCAGTTTTATACAAGACTTTGAAAAAAAAAAAAAACGTTTTATTATTATTTATTGGAACCCCGTTTGAGAAACCCTGACCTAGATTGTACACAGACACGAAAATTAGTGCTAAATTATTTTTTTTTTAACACGTGATGTTTTAAAAGAAGAAGTAAACATATAATATGTTTGAATATTTGTAATTTGGATTAAGAATACCTGGAAATGTTCTAAGTCTAATATGCAACAAGTAATGTTTCATATTTTGTAAAGTCAGACATGTGGAAATTTAACCAAAAAAAAAAAAAAAAAAAAAAAAGAACTTACCAAGAGCCCCAAAGGAGAATAATCAAATAATACCCTTTAGGTCTCCAAGGAGCATAGGCCTTCAACAAACACATGCCAAGTCTTCCTGTCCTGTGCCATCCGCTCAAGTTCTTTCCATGTTTTCCTCATCATTTTCACCTCTGTGTCCAGTTTTTGTGTGTCTACCTCTGCCTCTCTTTCCCTGTGGATTCCAGAACTAGGACTGCCTTGTAATGCTATCAACAGGTCTATAGGAGAATAATAGTAAATAAATAAATATTATACACTTAAAGTTATGTTTCAGGCGCTCGAACTTCAAATTAAAATTTAACAAGGGACATTACAAGTTACATATGCCTGAGGATCAGCCAATGATACACAGAGTTACGTCGTCTGCTGCAACAAACAGACGCTTCGCTACCCGTAATGCTGTGTTTTTATATAAGCCTGCGCAACAAGGAAGGTAATTCATTCTTTCTTAGCAACCCATAAACACTTCTAACATTAGCTATATCCGCCTAGAAACGAGACTGAACGTGTTTTTACTAGTTAAAACGAACTGCATTAAACAAACAGGAATAATAGTTCTTTTTCTATACTGTGCTTTTGTGGATAAGTTACTGATATTCATATGTTTATCTTTCTTCGATGAACTTTATTTTTCAGTTTTCACACACACACGCACGCGCGCGCGCACACACACACACACGCGCGCGCGCGCACACACACACGCGCGCGCGCACGCACGCACGCACGCACACACACACACACACACACACACACACACCCACACACACGCATATATTCAGAGCCGGCCCTACGAATTTTTTAAATGTAGTGCGAGATCTCGTTTCGGCAGTCTCTCCCCCCGTACTATTATGTGTTATTCTCATACGAGGGTCAGTTTTATACTATTGAGTTGCATCAAATAAAAAATCCTCATTTTTTTAAAACTTCGGGGCCCTCTTTAGCCAAGAGCCGGCTGTGCATACATACATATTTACGTACATACACTTACATACATACATGCTTACACACATATATACATATAAATATTGTTATTGTTGATCAGAATCTACGTCATTGCACTCTGGGCAAACCCATAGGTGCGCAGTTTCCCTCAGCAAATGTCCAAGGATATGAATGCTAATTGTTCCTGTTGCGCACTGGTTGTATACACGCCGGACAGTGTTGCCACAGCTAGGTATTTTTTTAACTAGATCTGGGTTTTTTTGGCTTCCGTCTGGGTAGCATCTGGGTATTTTTTTCCTTCCAAATCTGCATTAATCTGGGTATATTTGACAATTGACATTTACAATGTATGTATATTCTGTGCACTGAGCATTATACATTATATTTATATTATAATTAAATGTAAAAAATTGTGTGCTTCATAATTTTTATTCCACTTAAATTTAATTCTTGTTTTTAACCACATCAATGACATTGTTTTTTTTTTTACTCGTTTACATCAGCTATCTATTTCCTGTTATTCTGTTAATGTCTGTCATCTACAATACTCAGTCATTTTTGCGATGTTTTTTAAAGTATTCTTTTTAAATTTTAGACTTAAGCAGATGAACAGCATATTGTTGTTAATGTTGTTTAAAAAAAAAATAAAAAAAAATAATTAAAATTAAGATTATAAAATGAGCGATGATGAAGGTACGCTATGTAGTTGTAGCAGCATGACGACACACACGCCATCGCGTAAAAAAGTGAAGCCATGGTATCAGCAGGCTTTTTGTGAGGAATGGCTAACAGAAAGCAAACTGAAAGATTGGATAAAGCCAGACTCTGGCAATCGCTATGCTGCGATTTGTACGGTCTGTTCCTGTACATTAACTAATGTCAACAAAACAGCTTTATTGACACATAAAAGCACACAGAAGCACATGAAAAACTTCGAAGCCAAAAGCAAAACTCTGAACATTAACATGTTTTTCATCAAACCAAAAGAGCCCTGTCTCCAAGACAAAATTGCTCCACAATCAAGATTCCACGTTGTCAATCCATGCATATGATCTTGACAAAGGAGAAGTTGTCGACATGGATGCCGAGTCGCTGACAAGTGAAAATTTTCAACAATAACAATTTACAACTAACATTTTATATTTGATTTGAAGAACATTTTGTTAATGTAACTAATGTAAGTATGTTACTGTTAAAATATCTCATTTTCAAGAGTTCATATATTGGGGTGTTAATAAAAGCATTTTTATATAATTAAGAATTTTTTGTAATAAAAAATAAAATAAAAATGAAGAAAGAAATAAAAATTGGTAGCACACAGCTTATTTGTGCTAAAGTTGCACTAAAAGATTGTGTAAGCATCGTCTATCCCGTGTATTTGAGGCATAAAATAATCTGGGTATTTCTGGGGTTTTTAAAGAAGAAAATCAGGGTTATCGCTAGAACTTGAGTGGCAACCTTGACGCCGGATGCGTCCTTCATACGTCCATTCCTGCTAGTTTTACGTTTGATGCCAAATTCCAGCAGTCTTAGCCTTGATGATTCATCGATTGCAGTGTCATTTTCTAATAGGCGATCATGAATTGCCCTCAGTATTTCTCTCTTATCTATCTGTCATCGCTTTCATTGCCGCGTACCCTTGCATGACCAGGACAGTAGACACATATCAGTTCTCGAAGATTCGGTGCTTCTATGGAGGTTTTCCATTCATGTAGGAGCCATCCATTTTGGACCTTTCGAAGCATGGATTGTGAGTCTGATACAATAACTGCCTTTGTTAATAAAGTCTCAGACAGCCATCTTAAATTAGCAACAAGCTGCCTCTACCTCCATTCTCATGCTGGAAGTTGTTAATATTATCACGTAAGCCCCGCTATGTTCAGCGACGGTTTTACCCTTTACCCTAGCAGAGAAGCCCCAACCTGATTTCTCACCATGGATCACAGACCCCATCTGTATACACAATTTGCATCATTATCCCCGGCATGATCATGTATCAGTTGATTAATTTCCAGTTCTGCTTTCTCATTGCCCATGTTCTACACTCTCTGCCAAGGCTGATGATGACTTGCTGGTAGTTAATGCAGTTTTCATCTGACATACTAAGCACTTCCTCTTTTAATATATTTTCAGCTCTGGTCACTTGCTTGATCGTCGTGTCTGCCAGTGCCATTCATGACATCTCTCTCTTTATTCTTGCTCCCTTAATGTCAGCTATGTTTCCATGCAGGGGTTGCCGTTTGTCTGTGGTTACTCGCATATAGGTTTTTGCCTAGGCCATCGCATATCTGGATCTAATCTACAGGACTCCAAACATGTACCTCATTGTCACAATGGGGGTATCTCGCGTACAGCCCAAGACTATACGCATCCTTTCATTTTGAATGCGTTCCAGTCGTTTACATTGTGATATTGACAGTATGAGTATTCACAGGCCATTCTGGATTACAGACAAGACCAGCTGATGATACTCCAAGGTATTTCAACTTGTCCTACCTTTCAATTTTCTGCCCACTGACAGTAATGTCTGGAAGATCTACTTTCAATATGGAGTTATTCAAGAAACACCAAAGCACACAGGCTTTGTTGGGATTGACCTTGGAGCTGGTTTTGTCGCACCACTTAGAAACTGCCTGAAGTGATTCATGTATGCTGTTAACCATTTTATGTCTATCTGAGCCAGTCACGTTAATCTCTATAAAGTACATTGAAAAATACAGTGACATATGGTGATATGGCAGAATAAATTCAACATACCATACAGGAGATAATTAGCATTAACACTAGTGCGAAAGGCATCTCCAGTAATTCAATATGGATGTTTTTATTGTACATCGAAGCTTCCATGGTATGTACAACTGTTAACTGTACATATACGTACGTATAAAACCGCTGGTTCTGAAAAAAAAATGTCCATCAATATTCCATGTACTAAGAGCTTAGCAGTTTAGAGGCTAATAGACATTCACGTTGATTAGAAGTTTGTAGGAAATGCCCAGTAGTAAACCACACGTGAGCGTAGGCCGAAAACTGCAATACAGTAGAACTCCATTTATCCGAACCCCATGGGACCGAGCATCGTTCGGATAATCAAAAGTTCGGATAATTGGATTACATAATGTATCGAGTACATGTACACATATTTCTAAAAATAATTAACCATCACAAGGAAAATACACTATAAAACATATTTACTTGTACTGTAATAATAATACCCACACTGTATTAGATCACTGTATCACCAAAATCTTTCATTACACTGCAGTGCATGTACTACTTGTACAGTATTTTTTTTTTTTTTTTTTTAAAGAGAAATATTTTCAAAATAACATTACAAACGATTCAAAACCAGGCACAACTTACGTATACATGTACTTGCACAGATGTAGCCCACTATTTAAAATAATGAGGAATCCTCTTTTGCACCAAACTGGATAGTCTCCTTTTGGCTGCTATGTCCCGCATTCTCTTCAACAGCAGAATCTGTGTAGGACAGCTGTCATCTTCTTGCTCGTACCAAGCCATCGTTGTTTCTAGTGCTGTAAAGGCTTCTTCAGTACTTGGTCGACGTTTTGTGTTATCTTCATAATTTACAAGTACATCATGTACTTCTGAGAGTCTTCATCATCGGTCACTACATGTATTTGGTTTTCTTCTTGCACAAAAGACAACATTTCTTTGTCATTCAAAACCTGAAAACCAGAGTCATTATCATCTTCTAGCCACAAGTGTGCATCATCTTTGTCACAGTCCGAAAATCCGGGCATTGCTTGAAACAGTTCCATAACTTCATTTATACAATCATCATTTGTGTCCACTGCAGTAGTTTCATTGCCTCCTTTTTTCCCAAGCAATCTATTCCAAGCCTTGTTGAGATTATCTTGTGACAGGGTGGTCGAAGCATCAGCTAACATATAGCAGCAGTCTTTGAGATTAAGCTTTTTGGAAAACGCCACCACACTTTCTTCATCTTCAGCCAACAATAAACGACGCAGGACTTCCTTCTTGTACATCTTTTTAAACTTTGCTATAACACCCTGATCCATTGGTTAAATCAGTGCTGTTACATTGGGAGGCAGAAAAATTACTTTAAAATTTGCATCAACTGCATTCAATGTATCCGTCTCTGAATGAGATGGTGCATTGTCCAGTAGAAGAATTACTTTTCCAGTTTTCTTTTCTTGTTCTCCCGACCTCTTCACCAATCAAGAAATATTTCACTATTCATCCAAGCACTCTTCTGTGCTTTGTAGCACAATGGGAGACATGTCACATTCTTTAAACAACGTGGTTTTTTGGGCTTTGCCGATCATTAGCACCGGTAAACGATGACTTCCACTGCAATTCGCGGCTATCAAAATTGTTACTCTCTCTCTTTGCACTTTTTAAACCAAGGAGCAGCTGCTTCGCGCTGAGATGCAAGTGATTTTTGAGGCAATGATTTCCAGTATAAGCCAGTATCATCGGCATTATACACATCATCGAGTGAATAACCTTCTTTTTCCAAAAAAAAGCCAAGAATGTTTCTTTAAAATTTTCAGCGGCAGTTGCATCGCTAGATAAAGATTCCCCTTGAATCTCCAATTCTCGTATGCCATGACGAGATTTAAAGTTTCTTAACCATCCCTGGCTAGCCTTAAAGTCAGGAGGACCGTCAAGTTGTTTATTGAACTGTAGTGCCTTTTCACACACAATAGAAAGCCAGAGATAGGTTCCCCTTTGCTTCTTCTTTGCACAAACCATATATACAAAGCCTCTTCCAATTTCAAATCTTTCGCATTTCTCATGGTTTTACGTTTCTTCGACCCATTTTCACTATCCAATTTCGATGCAAAACTCATAATTTTTATCCTTGTTACTTTTGATGTCAGAGACGGTAGCTTTCCCAACATTGAAAATCCGTGCAAGTGAAGACACAGTTTCACCTTTTCATAGTCTCTTGATAATTTCTGTTTTCGTTTCAACTGACAAAACATTGCGGTTCCTTTTATATGCTTTAGGCCTACTGGAAGATGCCATATCGCACAGAGAAATACTTGTACACCAAAATTATTCTGCTGTAGTAGCAGACACAATTATTTTAAGTTGAACTGTCTGTTTAGCCAGTGTTCTGCCTAGAACGCACACGTACACTGGATTGGTAAACCAGATATTAACTGACTTTATGATCTAACTGACTTCCTGTACATAAACGACCGACCATTAGCCCATCCCATCCTCTACAAATTGTTTGCACACATTTGAAGCTTGCCGCATCAAAATATTCAGAAATATAGTCTAACGTGACTGGTGCCGCCTGATTTTTTTTTTCTGGAAAAAGTGTTCGGATAATTGGGTGTTCGGATAATTGGGGTTCGGATAAATGGAGTTCTACTGTATAACTTAGAACATTTTAGACATACAACACTGCATTCCAGAATCGTCAATGCAGACAGCTCGGACTGATACCAGGAAAGAGTAGAAGTTAGAATTCTGAACTTATAGGAACGGAAAAAAAGTATTGGAGCACCTTTTGAATAACACAATAAGGAAACCCCACCTTTTAATACGGAACCCGGACTCCTACAGGACCTACTCACAAAGTCACAGAAGAATTATATAATAAAAATAATACCCCAGACGCGTGTTCGATGCATCTTTATAAAGTTGCCAAGACTTTTCTACTAAGCAAGAAATCTAGTTCCCAACTAGTTTGGGATGAGTTGTAACATATTTTATATACTTTGAACTTCAAAGTTTGAACTTGTTGATGGTTATACAGGTTCTTAAGAGGCTGGCAACCTCAGCACGTGAAAATGATATATTCATGAACCACCACAGCAAAGGGCTGGCGATTGCTTCGTGCTAGTTCTCTCATGGAACAAAAGGAGAAGTAACCCCAGACTCCAAGTGGAGCAGGGAGTGGAAGATGATGCCATCATATATATATATATATATATATATATATATATATATATATATATATATATATATATATATTATATATATATATATATATATATATATATATATATATATGATATATAGTTTACTTACTATCATGTGTAATAAGTTGTATGTATATTTAAACATGTCCAACCAGGCACAAGCCACTTGCCTCTGTCCAGTCGATATTTTCCCAGTAAATTAACTAAAAGAATGGTGGTTGTCATCATAAGCCCTGAGTTATATGATATACGCTCAGGGAGAGTAAAAATTCAGAGAAAAGATTCGGTTGACGGACAACGGGAAAGGCGTCTGATTAATATCAGGAAAACAAAGACTTAGCAGCGGAATTAGTTCTTTTATTCCCTCTAAAGTTTGTGTTACGAGTTTACGAGACCATTTGAGGTACGATTCTACGATACCAGCTGTATTATGGTTTAAAGTTTGCGATCGACACTAGCAACCTACATTCAAAGGGTTGTGAAGATACCGTACCTGCCTTGACCAGGACAAGTGACCTCGTCACAGAGACGAATTGACGGAAACGACAACTAAGCTTCCTAAAGCCGATTTCGATGACAAAACCTATTTTTAGTAATCGCCAGTTCATATTTATTAACATTTGGTCCAAAGTAATTTATCATTAAATTTGTTATATGTTTTTTACAAATTCATAGTTGGTTTAGTTATTACAGAGAGGAGTGTGCACGGATGAGTCAGCATCGTTAATATATCTATATTTATGTGATAGGGTGGGTGAGATGATGATGATGATGTTGTGATATTTGATCACTCTCTTGCACACTCGCAACCGACCCGATCAACAATAAAACTCTGATTCTTAAGACAGGGGCTGTATTTATTTCTACAACCCTATCAGTGACATTTAAACACACGAAGCAAACATTAAACAAATAACAAAGCGAACAAAACCAAACACCAAACAAACACCCAGCCTGTGCTCGATTGCTAATGTGTCATGTCTCTGTTCTACCCACACAGGGCGCCTCGTATCTTCGTTTTCTCTTGTCTGGACTGAATCTTCAAATAGGCCTGTTTGCCGCTCGCTATCTCTTTATATAGGCACTAGGCTAATCACTCGACTTTAGTGCGATGCACGTATTAATTTGGCCACTTAAATAACACTCGCGATTATTGCTCTAGAAGGCATGAAAACACAAATATACACTACTATTTCTAGAGCAAAAACACAAATATACACAACTAATTTGTAGGCTTTATTATGGCCTAGTAATAAATCTTCTTGAAGACTTTGCAACAAAATCAGGCATTGAACCACGGAGACATTGATAGTGACAAGGTGGCGCTGTCACATATTCCCCGCCTGATTTTGTTGTCGTCCCGACAACATCACTACCTCTGGCGCTTCAGTCGAAATCTCTCAGATCGTTGGTGCTGCGCCTGATTATTTCTCAGCGGCGATGTTTTGGTCTCAGATTCATTATTCGGTACAACACGGCTGGGGACCCTCTTGGTCGTCCCGTCCCTAGTTGTACGTTGTCGGGCTGGCTGTGGCTGTGGTCTAGAAGATTCATCTACTTGTGCCGCGTCGCTGCTGGCTTGTGACATCCGCTTGCCAGTGCATGCAGCTCTCGACTTTGTAGGGGGATCGCTCTTGACGTGTTTTACACTCATTTTGTGTGGATGGGGGGCTTACGTTCCCCACAATCTGCTTTAGATGAGTTTCCTCTTCTGAACCTTGATGTGCACCCCCTCCTATCTGCTTAGGACGGGTTTCCTCCCCTAGACGACGACCAATTTTCTCGGCTCCCTTAGGATGACAGTTGTCACGGCCATCTCTTGGTCTACATACTGTAGGCAACCTGGTTGTGGCAGTACGTCTAGGGAAAGAGCTCCTCGACGGACAGGCGGCTATCAAATGTTCAGTTGACTTGCATTGAAAACATCTCTTCGGAAGAGGGCCTTGAGGGCATTTGGCTGCCATCTGGCCTGAGAACTCTCCACAATTGTAGCACCTCAACTTTGTAGGCTTTCTCTGTGCCATGGGACGCCTCCTACTACCTTTACACTCTTGACCGCCAATGCCGCATACATAAATTGCTTCCATGCCCTGGACCGATGGTTTGCTGTCAAAATCTACTCGTTCATTCCTCGCCAGATTCCGGAATCCCTTTCTGAAGATCTTGGTCTGATGTACGAATACATCAATACCTCCATCATCTGGCGTGATAAACCCCCATCCCCTGTGGACACTGTACCACTTGCAAACCCGTTTTCGCCTTGTCGGTGCAACTGCGTTTGTTGGTACTGTCAGCTCACTGCTTTCGTTGACAACAGCCTGACTCTCACATACAAGAACACGCACCCCCTCGTCGTGCTTTGGCTGTTTCCACGGTTGACCTGGTTCTTTCTTTCTCTGCACCTCCTCTTGTGCTGGCGAACTGGTCTGTAATAGCTGTGCTAGCTGAGATTTTAAGAGAGACACTTCTGCTTTGAGTGCCTCCTCTTCATTCTGAGCTTCTGCACTCGCTATCTGTACCAGTGTCTCTGGCTTTTTGACTTCACAGAAAACAGCACATTCCCTAGGCCCATGACACACGGCCTAGAAATTCCTAGTCATCTCCTTGACTAGTGGTCGCTCGCTGTACGCTTCTTCCACAATTTCCAGTAACTTCTCAGGGCTGGCCTTGGCTCCACCACGTATCCGTAATTCCCTAGACACCACTGGTGAAACGTTGTTCCAGATTACGTCCGCCTTATCTTCGGCAGTAAAGGGCGCTACCTTCCACACAGCCTCTACGTCGTTCAAAAACTCTTGCCAAGTAGGACTTGCATTTCCACCAAATCGCCTCACCTCCGGCACCTCCACGTATACTACCTTCACAGGCGCATTGATCGAAGCCATCTTGCTGCAAGACCGCACTGCTGGGTGTTTACAATATTATATTTGCTCGTTTGCTGTTTGCTCGGTGTCACTGTCTGCCTATCCTGTCGACGACGCCAATTGTGATAGGGTGGGCGAGATGATGATGATCATGTTGTGATATTTGATCACTCTCTTGCACACTCGCAACCGACCCGATCAACAATAAAACTCTGATTCTTAAGACAGGGGCTGTATTTATTTCTACAACCCTATCAGTGACATTTAAACACACGAAGCAAACATTAAACAAATAACAAAGCGAACAAAACCAAACACCAAACAAACACCCAGCCTGTGCTCGATTGCTAATGTGTCATGTCTCTGTTCTACCCACACAGGGCGCCTCGTATCTTCGTCTTCTCTTGTCTGGACTGAATCTTCAAAATCGGCCTGTTTGCCGCTCGCTATCTCTTTATATAGGCACTAGGCTAATCACTCGACTTTAGTGCGCTGCACGTATTAATTTGGCCACTTAAATAACACTCGCGATTATTGCTCTAGAAGGCATGAAAACACAAATATACACTACTATTTCTAGAGCAAAAACACAAATATACACAACTAATTTGTAGGCTTTATTATGGCCTAGTAATAAATCTTCTTGAAGACTTTGCAACAAAATCAGACATTGAACCACGGAGACATTGATAGTGACAAGGTGGCGCTGTCACATTTACATATTTAGAGCCAAATAATAATACGAATTTCACTGTTAATTCAGTTGGGAGCTTGTACGAGCTAAATTAAATTATGTAATACTTCTTCACAAAAGTTGTCGTTGTCGCGAGAGGGTAGATGTTATTGAAATTAATAAGTATCCTGGAAAAAAAGTTGTATCAGATGATACCAGGATAGTGCCAGCTAAGAGTCTGGTCTTATAAGAAATACCCCCTTTTCTGAAAAGAATAAGGGTGTATCGACATCAAAGGTAGGATCAAGCTGTATAAGTTTCTAGGTATGATGATATTGTATGTTCCTAGATTCCTATGGGCTCCCTCTCAAAATCCTCCTATGATTATATTATTATTATTATTATTATTGACTCTGCTAGGGGTATTAACTACATTATCTACCAACAAGAACTTGAACTCAACTTAAATAATTTAGTAAGTCTGCTGGTAAATACTTACAATTTATTTTTACAGATCTTATTTTCTTCTTGAAAATCTTTAACGAAAACACAAACTTCAATTACAAAATTAAAAAAATATGCACTTGAACATTGTTCCACAAAAAAATTATCAAAGGTCTCTGAATTTGTTAGAGGTTATCACTGGATTTATCTATGCCCAACATGGGTCATCATATGATTACTGTCAATACTCTTGGTGTGACTGGGATACCCTAACGTGGTCTTGTTTTTCACTCGTCTGTAGAATGAATCTTGTTCCACTTTGGTCCTGGAAGTACAGTTGCTGATCTTCCTCCCGGCAGTAGGTACTAGCTGATTTGCCCTCTGAACTCACAAGGCACTTGCATCAGGAGTTCCCTCAATAGTGGCTGACTTTCTTATGTGTAGTTTGGTTTACAGGATATAACCCTCAGGCACATACAGTCGAGCTGTTAATGGTTGTAATGATCTGCTCTCAGTTACAAAAGGCAAAGGCACTATGCATTAACACACTGATGCTCACTGTATTTTTCAAAATATGACTGGCCTATTTCCATTTAGAATCACATGCTATATATAGTCCAAGGTCGGACGCCCAAGAGGGTTTCCTACTCACTAGTATTTTGCGTTTCGAAAATATAGGTAAGATCTGTCTATGTGTACAAATCAGGAAAACTAAGATTTTAGTTATCTACGTTATTCCTGGAGCGATTTTCTTCATCTAAAGCTTAAAACACACCCTGTATTATTCTACATCTTCCTAGCTAATAGTCTTTTACTTTCCTAAGTGGATTTTATTCTATGCGTACTTTAAACAGCAAAATTATGGACTAACCTGAGGCTTCGATGCATTCAACCAGAGATTTCTCTCTTAATATACTACTGGTTGTAAAAGTCTCTGCACAGACGTGTAGAGCAACATCTCCAATATCGTATTGGTGACCTCTTCCATGTGGTACTTCTTTCCTAAGTCTGTAATTAATTGTCATCCTTCACTCGTTTGCACATAATAGTCCTGGCCATTTCGACTGTACAATGCTTTAGTAAACACGGCATAAAGGTACCTTCTGATTGGTCCGTGTATCAAGCAGTTCTTACAATGTATGGCGCGCCGTTTGGTTAGAGTTACTCAGAATGACATGTTGTGAAACAGACCACTTCACGACAGTCGTGCAGATAAAAAGTTAACATTGATAAGACACATTCAACATTGTTCTTGACTTCTGAAATATTTTGTGAACACTTTCTCGATGAAGAAACATCATCATCCTTCTATCTCTATCTCTGCCAAGAGTAATCTTGTGCGAAGGTAAGATACCTTTGAAGACCCATGTTACGACGCATAAAATCGCCTTCTCTCTCGTCTTAAAGCTTTTCTCATACCAACTCATTCATTCTCTCTATTTTCTGTAGAATGTACACCACGTCTAAAAATCAAGAGATCTCCAATTCTTCTAAAAAAAGAATAGGCATCTCCCCCCCACCCCCTCTCTCTCTCTCTTTCTGGGGCATTTTCTTTCTTTAACTGGTTGAGTTCGTTCACCGGTGCTATGAACTACTGACCGGAGAAAGCGCTGACTGTGTGCCATAGATTTTCCCGGGCGATAAATTCTAGTTTAGCACCGGGTACAGGAAGTTACACGATATTTGATCACAGCTTGATCTCAGCGACCAGTTCCCAGTTAAGTTAAAATCACAAATACTGGTATTTTAAAGTACCTAATGCCAGTGTGTGTGGTTGGGGATGGAACGAAATGTCAACAATAGTTCAGGTCCACCACCCCTAACGTAGGCAGATTAAACCCGCCAAACAGAACAGGAAATTTAGGCGCATTCTATAGCTAGCAGCCGCAGCCAGCAGACCCTGGACAAGATTGCTCCAAAATTGCCGAGGGAGCCATGTCCATTTTGAACAGCATAGTGCTTAGCTGGGCGAGTGAGTAGATCTAATATTGTTCTATGAATAACATGAATAATAATCATACGTTTATCTACAGCATATTAATGCAGTATCTTTTGTTAGACAAAGTTCTAAATGCACTTTCATCTTCACAGTGACAGCAATTAATGTCCTTGATTTTGTACAGGAGACTACGGCACTATGTACACTGAAGGTTTCATCTACAAACCACCCTTGTCATGTTTTATACTGAATGATTTCTACTGTATGATTTCAGCCATGATTATCCTTGTCCTATTTTAATCCTGAACTGATTTCTGAAATATCCTTATTATGTTTTAATGTGTTTATGCTGTGTTATGATAGTACTATCAGGGTATATGAATGTTGGTAACGTTACCATAGAACTATGTGTCACGAAGTGGATTTAAGTTTAGAGTGTGTCTGAGTGTATAGACAAGACACTAGTATGAGAAAGACTGAAAAGATAGATTAGATGGAAATGATAGTGACTGCGAAAAAGATGAGACTATTGGCTCCGAGGGTGAGAACCGAGATTGACTCTCCCTCGCCACTCCGGACGTCTTTGATAGCTATAGCTCAACATCTCTTACTGCCCTAAGGAGATAAGGTTTAATGAAAGATCACATACACCACGATACAGACAACATATAGCTACTGTACGTAAATAAAGTGACCGATCCAGACTACAATTTAAAGTTTATTTACAGCAAAAAAAAACAAAAACAACAATCAAGGACGTATCAAAGAAATAAAGTGCGTGTTCGCTCACATGAAAACAATCAAAGCACAATTAAAATGATTTATCATCAACCCCAACCCTTTCCCACAATTTCAAACCTGTAAGGGAAAAAGAATTTAAGATTAAACCAAAACCACACTGAACTTGGTGGGGTTCGGATTTCGAGCCACCACTCCAACTATCTATTCTAAATTATAATTCTAACTCCACTGTTCAGCTGTAGACCCTATGAACTGTCTACACAATCTCTGCAGGACTTCGTTTCTACACAGCCTATACTGAAACTCCCGAACACTGCTCCCCAACTAACTTCATCACTAAAATCTCAGCAGCTGTCCTCTGCTATGATCTTTAACAAAACTCGCTATCAGTTCTGTCTCTCCGCTCTAACACCTTCAGAAGGAATTTTAACCCTATTTCCCTCCACGAATAGTGTAGCTGATGACTTGGGATTATAGACTGGATACTGGACTTGAAATGTAGCTGCTTCACTACTGACTAATCTGGATTCACCTGCCCGGTTACCCCTCTCTAGGTTTAGGGCCGTCGGCTTTATTGTGGCCGAATTTACACACACCCAACCTCCAGGCGATGTGCCTCCTTTGGAGTTGATATATCGAGCTTAGAGCTCGGGATTTAAACGATGAACACGTTCCCGCTGAAGCATGGGGACTTCATTGCAAGAGAACTGGTTCGTTCCCGCTGAAGATTTGTGCTTCACTGCAAGAGAACTGTTTCGTTCCTTCTGATGCCCACTGACTTGGCGCCGGTACCACCGCGTCACAAGTTCTCTTTCGCCTCTGGCGTTGCCTCGTCTCTTCTACTCCTGAGAAGAACGATTTCTTTGGCAAGCTGTAAGGTCAAAGTGGCACCCGTCTCTGCGTGTCGTGAAAACTTTATGCTGTGGGACAAATAATACAACAGATATACCACACATCAACTTAACACGTCTCTAACATTTAACTCCCTTTAAAACAATGCAGCTCCCTTGCTCTATTCCCGCCCCAGCGATACATAATTATTTATGCCGCAAAAAGTCAGCCTACCATACACTTCCCTTCTCTTTTCTCCGCCTGTTTTCCAAAGTAAACATCGCCCAGGTAATAACCTAATAAACTCTCAGCCACGTGCTGACCTAATTCTTTCATTATGACTGGCTGCACAGGTATCAAAACAATTCAACTCGTGTCCGTAATACTTTGGGCTACTTCTACACTGACACTTGGTGATTCAATGATTAACCCCAATTAAAATTAGACCTACTCTATGACAAATTAATTCATCTCCGTAATATTAATTACATCTCTATGTAATACACACAAAATTCCCTTATCAGAAATATAAATTGCACCTCACGTCTTCTGATTACACAACAATGAAATGCACAATAAATAACGTACAAAAATGACGCTAATATATATATACTGCAACATTTATGAACAATAGAAGTTATCAATTAAACCACGAATTTAAATACACGCGCTCCCGCATTCTCAACAAAGTTAACTTCACTCCTCCTCATCCATCTGAATATCACTGGCTAACAAAAAAAATTTTTTTTTTCTTTCTCTAACATTTCTATGTTTTTCTGGTCAATTTTAATGCGCTGTTTTTAAATCTGCAAACCGTTTTTCTCTATCAGGTCGGGATCTCTAGAAATACGCAATTGAAATTTTTTAACAATGCATACAGTATTACAACATCATTCGTACAAGAAGTATAACAGTTATGTAGGCTTGAATTTCTTTGCAGTCGACTTTCGTCGGTGAATGGCATGTGGTACATCGCGATGAAGCATCCAACAATAATCGGCAAGCATGGTCACACTCCACCGTCCTTGATAACGTGACTCCATTACGGCGATATCTTGATGGAATCGTTCTCCATGTTCATCGCTGACTTCGCCAAGGTTGTCAGGGAAAAAAGTCAAGATGCGAATCGAGCAAATGGATTTTGAGGGACATGTTACAGCCCATAATTCTGTATGCATCTGCGGAAACTTTTCTCGAAGATAAGTGAAAGCTTTGCTCGTTTTATCTAACGCTTTTACGAAATTCTTCATGAGCCCCAACTTTATATGTAACGGTGGTAAAATGATGCTGTCTTTGTTAACTAATGGCTCGTGTATTACATTTTTATGCCCGAGCTGCATACGATCCCTGATAGGCCACACCTTTCTTGCATAATGTTCCTGTCTGTTGCGGCTGTCCCATTCACATAGGAAGCAACAAAATTTAGTATACCCAATCTGCATGCCCGTGAGAATTGCAATGACCTTTAGGTCTCCACAAATCCGCCATTGGTAGTCATTGTACTTTATTTTTGCCAAAAGTATAGCCATATTGTCATAAGTTTCTTTCATATGAACAGAGTAGGCGACTGGAATTGATGAAAATAAATGTCCGTTATGCAATAACACGGCTTTTAGACTAGTCTTGGAAGAGTCGATGAAAAGTCGCCATTCGTTGACTATGTGCTCATGACCGAGGTGCACCATTAGACCGTTTACATCTTTGCAATAGCAAATGTCATCATCCATCTCAAAGTATTGAACAAGTTCTCTGTGTCTATGACGAAATTTAGATATCGGAGTATTGGGCGCTAAAAGATTCCATTCTTTGAGTCGCGAACCGAGTAATTCCGCTTGTCCTTTGGTAAGAGCGAGATCACGTATTAGATCTGAAAGTTCTGAATGGTTAATTAATTGAACACCATCATTCACTGGTATATAATCCGAGTCAGAATTAGTTTCTAAAGCAGGTAAACTATAACATTCTGATGGTTCATTCACGTCCAACGGATATTGTTCTGGTGGAACTGGGATCGGACACGTGATTGGATCATGAGGCAATGGTTTCGAAACCGATTCAATATTTGGATAAACCACAGACTTTCTAGTTTTAAAAGTGAAACCATGGATATTTGTCAAGCAGAAGTAACAATCAGTAGCGTGATTTGTCGGTTCACGCCATATTATTGGCACTCCAAAAGGCATCGACTTATGCTTCGGCGATTTTCGTAACCAACCTGCCAATGTATTTGCACAAGTCGAACAAACTGCATTTGGCTTCCAAGATTTATTTGCATCATCAACTTTCGAATCGAAATAAAGTTCATATGCTTTCTTTAGTAATGGTGTAAAGTTTTTCTGGTGAACACGTTCGGTAAAATATCCGCACACGTAACAGAACAGATCAGCCGAATTTCTACAATTTCTAGAAGCCATATTTCGCTCAGAATTATTTCAAAATACAGTAACTATTTGAAAAATAGCGTAACATATGTCATGCATCTTTTAGCAGTATAAAAAGTAGAATTATTTTGCATTTTATTAATTTTTAATAAGTTATATAATAAAAATGAAACGGAGCAAATAACGGTTTCCCAAAAATATATTTATTCACAAATATCTTAAGAACCCGATGTGATAGAGATAAACGGATTTCAAATTTGAAATCAGCGCAAAAAACTGACCTAAGAACACGTATTCTTATATAAGAAAGAAAAATGTTGTTTGTCAGTGATATCGTCCCGAATTACTACTCAATTTAATAACAGTATACACGTGCTTCAATTTACACAAATCCGCTCCCATATATTCTGTAAATTATCATAAATCAAAGATGCGTGATTTTCTACAGACTTATTTTTAAATATTACAGAGTACACACATATCTCAAAATCTTTACCCTCTCGTAGATACGGCTATATTCATAGAAAGAATTTATGCACCCTTACATTTCCAGTTTATCTCTAAGATCGTAATTGATGGAGCTGGCGTTAAGAAATTAAATTAAAACTTCCTAAGAAAACTTCACGTCAACCGGCTAAGATCTTATAAGAATCGAATTCTATGTCCTACGCTAAATTAACTATGCACATACCAATATTCGAATTTCCCACTTTTAAGAGCAAGCGAATATGCTTAAGTTACACGGCTGGAATTTGGAGACCAAGAGGACGCAAATTAAAATATTCTGTTATTTATAATTAGAATAACCGCCAAAACCTCATTGCCATACGTCATAGCATCGCGTCTCTCTGGAACCAATAATATCCCGGAATTTCATAAACTATTAAATCCCCCAATGATAATGCCGGCCCTTCATGACTCATGCTATTATCGACCGCGCGTCCAAAAATTGCATAATGTTGCATTGACTGCGTGAGCGCAATTAACTTTTGATTCGTACAACGTAAGTTCGACGTTATCTGGGTAGTGTGTCCCCCCCCCCCCCCCCCCCCCAATCTCACGCGCTTACTACAACAAAAGTTACTGCGATTATTTACACAAGGAAAATGAGACTACGTGATCGCGATTAATTTAAGGAAAGGAAGACTGGTGCAATCGGTACTAAAACCTATAGTAATCCCTATAGGAAAAATCTGCAATACATTCCCTACAAAACAAGACTAAGCTCCACTGCTATTCATAGAGAAGAAACATGGGGCAGATTAGATAAAGCCCGACCGTAATCCCCTCCTGAAAAAACGTTAATAATACAAGGAGAAGAAACTTGGGGCCTGTTGAAAAAATAAATTACAGTACAGTATCACACTATGTAATAACTAGCAATAACCCGCCAAAATTGGCAGGTTGTTAATTATAGGGTGATGTTTCTGTTACATGTACTAGTATTACAGACAGTACTATCACTACTGTGGTCATTTCATTGCAGACGACCGTCTTTAGATATTTGTAGTGAAAATTAAATAGATGTATTACATATGAAGACATTGACTAACCCAACCTAAATGACATGTAGAGCAGTGATAATGGTCTAATGGACCGTAAATGGAATAAATAACTAACATTTCTTTCATGACAACATGTCTCGTAATTGTTCGCGCGTCTATTAAAATCTTGCCCTGGTCGACTTACCGCCTATGAGACGCCTTGGTCGACTTACTGCCTCTGAGAACAACGTTTGAAGTTTGACGAAACTCCAGTTCATGTACTGTTTATCAATCGGGTTGTTGGCTTCTTTCCATAATCAAACTGTTCATGCACACCTTCATTTGCGCACTATTTTTATATTTTCGCGAGAGTACATATAAGGGGAAACAATATAATTATTGTCTAACTTTCAACCACAGTTGCACCCCTTTAGCTGTGCTTGAAAGTTAATGCACTCTCTCGAAAATAAACAAAAGTGCGCTAATGACGGTGTGCAAAGTGTGACAGACCGACCGTCCGACCGACCAAGTACTTACGCGGAAATTATGTATTTTGATGGTGACTTGACTGACTTGTAAGCCAATGGTTCTCAAAGCTGAGACCAGAAACACACTGCAATATATTTAATGCTGAAGTAGCAAAAATGTAAATCAGTGGTTCCCAAGCCTTGGCAGCAAGGACACCCCAACAGGTTTTACGGTAGCATGCGGGACTATAACCCAGTGGTTCTCAAACCATTGGTACCAGTGACCCCAAATTGATTTGACTGCTCTATGGGCACAAGGTAGACCAGTGGTTTTCAAGCTCTTGATGACCACATCCCCCAAACTTCACAGTTCATGAAGCTAACAGCCCATGGGTTGGAAATCACTGCGGTAGACAAGCAGGAAGCCAGATATAGGTTGAGATCCACCTGTATGCTTATAACGTCAGCTATGTCATAGTATTTAAGATGAATAATAGATAGCACATTGTATTGTTTATAGTGATAAAGTTGTTATTTATTCCAGTTAGTGATATCCACCAAAAGATAAATATAAGTGGATGGAAGCAGACATCATCATCATCATCATCAGTTGATAAGATCTCTATGGTGTTGTTTGCTCCACTGTAGTGTATGGAATGTCAACTTGACCTACGCAGTGGTGTGTAGACATGGATTGAGTGTATAATGTGCGAATGATAATAAGGGTTCGTGGTGTTGACAAATGTTCTTTTCTCACACTCATGTATGGCTGGAAGTCATCGACACCAACGACTGTGTACCTTTCTACAGTTTAATTGGACGTATACACTCGACAGCACAGATAGTGACAAATCACAGGTTGGCATAATACATCATAGTACAGTGGATAAATGGTCTTGCAATGTTACATGGGCACTCATGTAGAATAATTGTATAATGTACTGTCAGTAGCCAAGCACTCAGTATCGCCCATACATATATATCAACTGACTTCACTGACTGAGCACGTCAGCTTATAAATAATATTTCAGATGGCTTCTAAACCTAATCTCGTTTAGCGACGATTCTCCAACATAATGTTCAGCACATATTTTTTCCATATAATAATATTGAACCGCTAATAACGGGTTCTCATGTGTAGCAGTGATCTCTGGACTAAACAAGCGATAATACGGGCATCCCTTTTCTCTTCTTGAAAGTCACTACATGTTTGGTTCCAAGATGGCTTCACTCGTGAGCTGTCACTCACGTTTGGATACAGATAATGAATCTGTCCTAAAGTTAGTCATTCATAAAACATTTCATTGCTCTGTAGATTTGGTCATGAACAATTGACTGCATTCTACAGGGTATAGTGCTGCTAGGAATCGAAGTCGTTTTCATCGAGTCAAATATATTCTCTTAGACATTCAAATCGTACCTATCGAAAATGGTGGCTTCGTACGAGAGTTCATAAGAGTGTCTATTATTACCTTGGTATCAGAAATATGAAAAATGCCATTCCTTGGCAATACGAATAAACACTGGGGTAAAGCATACACGATAGGTCTAGACGACTATCACTTTCCCCACAAATACTGAGATCACTTTTTTCCCCGGCGACAGGCCGACATAGAAAACACAGTCCCTATCAGGACGAAGCCAAATCACACCACACTCTAGCGACACATCCGCCGAATAGCCTTTGACCTCTCTAGAGACAACAGAACATATAGTTCGACTTAGATATGTAAAGATATACAGATATAAGACAGACTCGTCCTACTCAGACAAACAATACACATAAATTCAGGCCATAGATATTCTGAAGCAAGAACAATCTATTACTACCCAAACAAAGAATAAATCGCAGAAAACTGGATTTATCCGCGGAGTTCGATCGAAAGAGCCGACACAACTTTCAAGGGAAGTAACTCAATAATGACTTTTCCTTAAGCACTATTTTGTTTACAAAATATTTGCGAACATAACAAGTATACCAATGTATAATATTGTAAGATATCAAAGACTGCACGTAACAGTCTTACCACACCTCCCGGGAAAAAAAAAATGGAACATTTTTTTTTTTTTTTTGAAATACATCTAGGAGCAACGTACAATAGGCTCACAACGCATGAATAATGCGCAGATGAAAATATCAGGAATACCTATAACGCCTAATATGAGGCTAAGTCGACTTATGGAGCGACTGGTGAGAATGTGTCTCATAAACTGAGAGAAATAATTTCTCTCTACAAGTATATTTTTCCAGGAAGGTGTCATCAAAGTATAATACAATTCTGGCAATTACACAATGCCTAAAAAATTCATATCATCATTTCGTATTAGATATCTTAAATTTATGATTTATGAAGAAAAAATCATCAAAGCACAGCGGTGAATAAACATCAATGAACCGCTATGTAGTGATACAATCATTATATTATTAAATTACGAATGTGTATCTATCATGATATAGAAAAGGAACTACTATAGAACTAGACATATCAAGAAGTCTAAGCCCTAATAGTTATGTGGAATCATGTGGGCATCTTGACAGAATGTCTGCCATCACATTATCTGATCCACGAATAGCTCGCACAGAGAAGTGAAAAGGTTGAAGAGCAATTGCATATCGAGTAGACCTCGAGCTCTTCAAATTCTTACTCTGTATAGCAGTAAGAGCTTTTTGGTCAGTTTCTACTATGAAATGTGCGCCTAGAAGGAATCTCTGTAGTTTGAGGATCGACCAAACCATAGCTAATAGCTCACGGTCTAAAACCGAATAATTCCTTTCTGCCGCATTAAGTTTTCTGGAAATATACATTACAGGATGCAGAGTTCCAGAGTACTCTTGCATTAGTGCCGCTCCAATCCCAGTGGATGAAGCGTCACTACGAAGAACGAATGTCTTATCTTTAGTGGGTAGCACTAAAATAGGTGGTGTTGAAAACAATGTTTTAATCTTATCCAGAGAGCATTGGCATTCCTGAGACCAGTGGACCACATTAGGCGAACCTTTCTTTAGAAGTGTTGAGAGAGGTGCCATGATAGAGGATAGATTCTGAATGAATCTGCCATAAAATTGAATAAGACCTAACAGACTTCTCACCTGTTTTTTAGTCTTAGGGATTGAGATGTTAAGTATCTTACTAGTATTATGGTCCTCTGTCTTTAGGAAACCATGACCAACTCGGTGGCCTAGGAAAGAAATTTCGCTAAAACCAATATAGGCTTTAGAGGGTTTCGCTGTCAGGTTGTGCTCACGCAAAGTAGACAGCAATTCATCTAACCCCGAATAGTGATCTTCCCAAGTATCGCTGAAAAGACAGATGTCGTCTAGATATGCAATGACATCTGACCGATAAGATAGGATTCGGCGCATCATGCGTACGAATGTAGCTGGTGCGTTCATAAGACCGAAAGGCATAAAATTCCATTGGAACAAACCTCTAGGTGTTGAAAAAGCCGTGAGAGGTTTGGCGCGTTCAGATAAAGGAACTTGCCAATATCCTTTAGACAAATCAAGTTTAGTGAAAAAATGAGATTTGGAGAGTCGAGTAAGTAGCTCTTCCAGTAAAGGCATAGGTTCGGCATCGAACTTCGTTACTTGATTCAATTTTCGATAGTCAACGCAAAGACGTATGTTATTGTCTTTTTTACGCACAATAACCATCGGCGAAGAATATGCAGAGGTGGATGGTTCGATTATTTTCAAATCTATCATCTCATCCAACTCTTTCTCGACCTGTGCTTGAAAATGTATAGGTATAGGATAAGGTCTAACTCTAATAGGAGTATGGTCAGTAAGAACAATGTCATGTTCAATGACATGCGTTTGTCCAGGGATGTCAGTGAGTACATCCTGAAATGTTTGCAACATAGTTGAAACTTGTCGCTGTTCTCCTAGAGACAAATCAGGAGAGACAGTAACGTTCTTCCATGATTCACTAGAATGAAGTGGGATCATTGGAAGAGGAAGATTTACATCTGAAAAACTTGTTTCCTCATCCTGTATCACGGACAGTGATGAGTAATGACCATGTTGTACTGGAGAATTGTCCGTTGCTTGGAAAATGGGTTGCAAATAATCCGGACGTTCATGGAATTCAGTAAGCATATTGATGTGGAAGGTTTTATGCTTCCCATCAATATCGACAATATAGTCGACATCGGAAATTTTCGATATTATATCGTACGGACCTTTCCAAGAAATAAGTAATCTGTTTTCCCTACAAGGTAGTAATACAAATGCTTTGTCACCAGGACAAAGTTGTCGTAAGCATCTCTTCTTATTGGCAAATTGCCTTGCCTTCTGTTTCGCAAATTCAGAAGAAGAAGTTGCTAATTTGCATGCTTCGATAATTTTTTGTCTCAACGCGATGACATATTCGTAGGATGACTTTGTGTCATCGTCAATATTGTCAGATGTTATGAGATCGTGAAGCAACGACATAGGGCCACGCGGACGCGCGCCAAAGACGAGTTCAAAGGGAGAAAATCCCGTATGTTCATTGGGTACCTCTCTGTAAGCGAAGAGGGCCGCAGGTAAAACTCTGTCCCAGTCTTGAGGATGATCCTCAGTTATCTTCCCCAGTAAGTTTTTAAGTGTTCTATTAAGGCATTCGACCATACCATTAGACATTGGATGGTAGATACTACTTAAAGATCTATCTATCTGCAGAGTAGACATTACTTGAGACATGGTATCTGATATTAGTTGGGTGCCATGGTCTGACAATATTTCTCCGGGGAACCCCAGACGAGAAAATATAAGCCAAAGAGCATCTGCAATATCAGCAGTAGTAATGCTCTTCAGAGGAATAGCCTCTGGCCAACGTGTGCACATATCAACACACGTCAAGATAAACTGATGTCCTCTGGCAGACTTGATCTTAAATGGACCAATAATGTCTATAGCCATTTTTTGGAACGGCCGAATAGGAATGTCCGCCGCCTGAATGGGTGCAGCATGCCGTGGACCTTTGGATTTAACTTCCTGACATACTTTACAAGATCGACAATAAATCCGTATGTCCTTGTTTACCAATGGCCAAAAGAAAGCCGCAAGGACTCTTGACTTAGGACGGGAAAAACCCATGTGTCCAGCACACTGAGAGTCGTGAGCGTGCTGCAAAATTTTAACTCTCAAATTCTTGGGAACCAGGATTTGAGAATGACTTGACGTAATGGAGTCTTGAACCATACGTACAAGTACACCATTCTTCTTTGTAATCCACGATTTACGACTTGTGTCTTTATTCGGATCACCTTTAGTTGCAAGAATGAAGAATTTCTTCAGAGTGGGATCATCTTCTTGCTGTTTTATAAACGAGTCACGAGAAATTACCAAGGGATTATCTTGGTTATGCACTTCATTATCTTCAGTAGATGAAGTTTGAGGCATATTAAGAGCCTGAGCTCTAGTGACTACAGCGTTAGCAATCTGCATGTTTTGCCTTTCCCACGTGGAAATTTGTTGCGGAGTGCATTCTCTGACTCCGTGAATGCGACCGATGATGAGGTCAGCGATCGGATTCGGAAGAAGACATGCGTGTACATCTCCTGTAAAGAAAGGAGTAGCAATCCTAATGATAGCAGTAGAGTATTTCTCTAATGTGCCGCCAAATGTTACACATTTGACTACTTGTCCAGTGGCACGGGAAGGATCTACGAGTGACTGCCTAACACCAATTGTGGTGCATCCAGAATCAAATAGCACAGAGACTGGATTGTTATTCACTAAACCCTTATGTAAGACAAGAGAACCTCTTCCATCATGCGCGACCGATGCCGGAAGAGCAGGAAGAGGATGGCCACAGCTTAAAGTAGACACTGTGGTTGGCTCAAATAACGTTTTGCATTGGGGGCACTGAGATGCTCTCCCAAAATCAAAAGCGGCACATGCCATATTACTAGCATCATTATTATCTTTACTCTGTTTATAGGCTTCATTGGACTCTTGTTGTGCAGAGTTTGCCTGAAAATGTGGTTTATGTCTTTTGTATTGAGATCTACCTCGGTTATTATCACCTCTGTAGTTATTGTTACCTCTATTGTAACCCCTATTTGGGTTTGAGTCATAGTTCCCTTGGTTACCATTATCATATTCATTATAATGAGTATCTCTGTAATTATGATCTTGTTGACTCCAAGACGGATAACCCTGATAGTTTCTATAATTACTTCCTCTACGGAAATTCCTATAATTATGACCACCCCTGTGTCGAGAGCTATCAGCTCGTCTCCAGTTCTTTGAAGAAGAACCCTGAAATGATTGGTTACCTTGGTTTTGATAACTATTATGGTTACCTTTTTTATCAAATCTGTTTTGAGGTCCCTGAAATCTGTGTGAATAATTGGGATTGTATGGTGTTGCTGAAGCAACTGGCATACTCTCCTTAATCTTAGTGTTGCCAAAAGTCACGTCGGGGTGTGCAGTGACATATTGGGAACAATATTCTTCCATTTCTTTTAGAGATTTGGGTTTACGCTCATGTATAAATTCAAGGAAAGGTTTGTTCACACATGACATAATCTTATCTCTGAGCAACAAATCCATAAGTCCTTCATACGTTTTTTTTCTGTTTTGGAAAGCTCAATCCAACGATCAACTGTGAGACGTGCCTTTGCAGTGAATTCTGAGAATTCTACACCCGTCTCAGGCACCATCGTTTTAAATAAAAGGCGATAGCATTCCTCACTTAGCTGATATTTTTTTATCAAAGCCGCCCTAATGACATCATAATTATCCTTATCTGCTTCTCCTACAAGGCATAATCTAGTCAAAGATTCACCTTTCAAGTTTTCTGATAATTGATTAGCGTATTGTGATTTATCCACATTATGTGTACGACAAGAACGTTCAAATCTATCCAGCCAGAATGTAATATCGTCACTGGACTGATTGAACGGTGGAACCTTAACCTTGTAAGTAGAAGGTTTACCATTACCACTAGATGCCTGATTAACATTACTCATACTTGTCAATCTTAATTTCTCCAACTCAAATTCATGTTCTCTTATTGCTTTGTTTTCTTCAGCCTCTCTGTCTAATCTTTTTTGTTCAGCTTCCCTGTCTAATCTTTTTTGTTCAGCTTCACTGTCTAATCTTTTTTGTTCCGCAGCAGCTTCTCTTTCTAATTTTGTTTGTTCAGCTGCAGCTTCTCTTTCTAATTTTTTTTGTTCAGCTTCAAATCTCCTTTCCTCCACCTGCATCTGCAATTTCTTTTGTTCAGCAGCAGCCTCAGCTTCTCTTTCTAATCTTTTCTCTTCAGCCATAGTTTTTCTTTCTTCTGCAGCTAATGCTTTGTCATATTGAGCAACAGCCCATTGTTCTAATTGTTGACCAGTCTTATCAAGGGCTTTCCCTTGTGTAATGAAGTATTCTAATGTAGACATGATGTCTAACAATAATACTAATCACCTGAACCAATAATAATACCACAAGTTCTCAATGACTTGATTAATCAGTATACTATCCCAATATCTGTGGGTCACAAGCCTTTAATAAGGTCTTGTATAATAGTAATAATAATCAGGTACTGGTTTATACCATAATCCAAGTGCAGTGCACAGGCAATTGTGTCTTATGAAATATACCTATATAAAACATATGTCAACCAACAGAATACATAAAGTACAAATAGGACTGACAATACAAGAACGTTTGCAGAAATCAAAATAAATCAAATAGGGAAATCAATGAAAATAATCACTGAATCTGCAAAGAATAACAACACAAATGACGTCACAATATATGAATATAAATTGTGAATAGAACTGAAAGATAGAAAAGGTTAGACCAACAAATTACAAACAAATCAAAACAAAACTAAAGAACAAAGAAATATTACAAAAATAACAATAATTACAGACTTCACAGCTAACACACAAAAGCAACAGTTGTCGCAGCAAATTTTCAATCAAGAAAATTGCACCTATAGAAAACGCCCACAACGGACCCTCTATGACGTGGGATATTCTGTTGTGAGGACGCCGCCCAACCTTAAACACAACCCGCTGACATAGAAACTAACATACTATACAAACAAATAACATGTAAACATAAATATATATAAATTATGTGTATGATAGTATGTGTTGCAAAATAGGCTCAGTTTTACAGTAATGGCAAAGTTATTTTTATGAAAATAAACAAACTGCCACTTTATTCAATTAAACATTCTGGCCTTAAATATTAAAGTTCATATACAGAAAACAAGAAGATCCATCGATGAAAATAGGACTTCTTAGTTCACTCATACTGTCTTCCTGTTAATATTGACAAGAATTGATCCAACTGTTCTGTGAAACTCTGTAATGTCTAATGTAAAAATGTCAACAACGCTGACCTACATACTGCATTCACTTGACAGGTCACGTGACAAAGTGTTGACAAATAGCAAACCAATACTGCAAGTATGTCGTATCAGCCACAGGAAACGGTCTGGTATCGGTATTCTGTTGACTTCTGAACTTCTGCGAGGTCAAACCCAGAAAGCTGGTCCACCAGTTGATAAAGTTGCACCAGAACACTCCTAGGCGGGAAGACGTCGCCTATACCAACGACTGTGTACCTTTCTACAGTTTAATTGGACGTATACACTCGACAGCACAGATAGTGACAAATCACAGGTTGGCATAATACATCATAGTACAGTGGATAAATGGTCTTGCAATGTTACATGGGCACTCATGTAGAATAATTGTATAATGTACTGTCAGTAGCCAAGCACTCAGTATCGCCCATACATATATATCAACTGACTTCACTGACTGAGCACGTCAGCTTATAAATAATATTTCAGATGGCTTCTAAACCTAATCTCGTTTAGCGACGATTCTCCAACATAATGTTCAGCACATATTTTTCCATATAATAATATTGAACCGCTAATAACGGGTTCTCATGTGTAGCAGTGATCTCTGGACTAAACAAGCGATAATACGGGCATCCCTTTTCTCTTCTTGAAAGTCACTACATGTTTGGTTCCAAGATGGCTTCACTCGTGAGCTGTCACTCACGTTTGGATACAGATAATGAATCTGTCCTAAAGTTAGTCATTCATAAAACATTTCATTGCTCTGTAGATTTGGTCATGAACAATTGACTGCATTCTACAGGGTATAGTGCTGCTAGGAATCGAAGTCGTTTTCATCGAGTCAAATATATTCTCTTAGACATTCAAATCGTACCTATCGAAAATGGTGGCTTCGTACGAGAGTTCATAAGAGTGTCTATTATTACCTTGGTATCAGAAATATGAAAATGCCATTCCTTGGCAATACGAATAAACACTGGGGTAAAGCATACACGATAGGTCTAGACGACTATCACTTTCCCCACAAATACTGAGATCACTTTTTTCCCCGGCGACAGGCCGACATAGAAAACACAGTCCCTATCAGGACGAAGCCAAATCACACCACACTCTAGCAACACATCCGCCGAATAGCCTTTGACCTCTCTAGAGACAACAGAACATATAGTTCGACTTAGATATGTAAAGATATACAGATATAAGACAGACTCGTCCTACTCAGACAAACAATACACATAAATTCAGGCCATAGATATTCTGAAGCAAGAACAATCTATTACTACCCAAACAAAGAATAAATCGCAGAAAACTGGATTTATCCGCGGAGTTCGATCGAAAGAGCCGACATAACTTTCAAGGGAAGTAACTCAATAATGACTTTTCCTTAAGCACTATTTTGTTTACAAAATATTTGCGAAGATAACAAGTATACCAATGTATAATATTGTAAGATATCAAAGACTGCACGTAACATATAGTTTTAGTAATTTAAATCTACACCTTGGTATTGAGGATTGTAGCATGGTTTGCGAGCATTTTGGTTTTAACTTGATTCGGATGGTCGCACCCTGCAACACCTCCACTAAATAGAATAATAAGGTTCCCGTAAAACGTTGGATGACGCGTTAGGCCGAGTAACAAAAGAGTCTTTGTGTAGCCTCCGGGCATATGACAGTGTTTTTGAATTGTGTGGTAGAACCACTAACTAATGTGTATAACCGTCAAAGTAGTTGCTTTTAAAGCTAATGAAATAATAATGTGTTCAAGGACCAGTGAGTCCAGAATTATGTAAGGCGTTAGGATTTAAGCGCAATAATTCTTTTACGCGATATTCGAGAAATACGAACGCGGAGTTAATAGATAATGGCTATTATAGCTGTAGCGGGAGGTTATTTAAAATTATTTATTATGTAAGAGTATGCCAGTAAAGAGTTCTGACCTTACAATTAATACCCAGTCTTAGAAATAAGCACTGGTGTATTGTTATCATAAAAATAGTCAGACTGTGAAAACCCTGGCCCAGTTGGTAAGAAGTAGTACCAGGATTTAAGGTGTCTCCTCCCTGTGACTATCTTATGATTACTTATATTCTAGGGGATAAGTAAAATGTACATTCACTGAACCCACAAAATGGAAGAAGTGAATAAATCCTCAGGTACAGTTAAACTAGTTTAATAATTACACTAATATTCTATTACTGCTAGTTGGAACAGAGCATTGAAATATATAAATATATAGAAAATAAAGTCACACAATTACTATTATTGTCTGTTTAGACTTCAAGATCTTAAATAATAAAGTTACTGAAATCACTGTTATTAGTCCTTTGAATTTAAGGATAACTGTCATCAGTTGACTGAGTTTCTGTATGGTTAATTATTATTTTCAACTATTGGCTGTTTCACATGTATAGGTGGTCAGTGTCAAACAGGACACTTATCTTTCAACTTGATACTGCTGAAACTGAACTGTCCTTTGCTGATATCAGACTTGGTAGGCCCAACAGTAGGGATGCAATGACCAGTTGAAGTTCACTCTTTGGGGTCCTGCACTTTTGTGGGATTGCCTCGGATGAACGACACAGGCTTCTGATACTGGACAGTCTGGTTTGAGTTATTTCATGGAACCTGCAACATATCAGCCTTGGCTAGTATCTGGCTAGACTTGTAGCTGCCTAGCACAGATGTCAGACCAGTCAGTCATCAGATGTCACCGTTATACAATCATAGTAAGTAAGGACATCATTTCAGTGATATAGCATTAATATTAACATTTCAATTAAGTGTAACTGACTAGCACATAAGTCAGACAAGTCAGTCATCAGGTGTCAAAGTTATACAGTCATAGCAAGTAACATCAATTCAATGATATAGAATTAATATTAACATATCAGTAATAAACATCATCTGGTTTATTCCGCTCCTATACATCCCTTTCTATAACTTGATCCTTCCAAATCATATCAAATACAAATTCAAATACTGATGCTATTCTTAGCATCTACACAAAATTAATACATAAATAAAGAAAGTGAGTGACCACGTGATCAGGTTGCTTTCTACTGAAACTGGCTGTAGAACACTCCAGTTTACCAGCTGTAAATGGGTACAAAGTTGTGCGCTCGAACTAGGGAAGGCAAAGGCAGCGAGGAAGGGGACTAGTCACCTTAACCTCGTAAACTGGGATCTTCCACGAAGAAGTTTCTAACACTTCATTTCCCTATGACAATCTCTGCCATGGGACTGCCTTTATCTTCGTAAGCGATAAAGCAATATGATAAATATATCTTCATTAGGCTGTGGGGCTATTTGTGATTAATTTTTGAACAAGCAACAATCATCCACAATGCACATGTTTAGATCATATAAAAATACAGTACATTATATCAATGACTATTATACAGGCATATTTTGTGAATTCTATATGAACCTGAAATAACAAATATTATACACGGTAGTTATCATAATTTCGCTTACCCTCAGACTTCAGATACTGGACTGAACAATGTTTCTGGCGATCCGCTCACAATTCATGGGTAGTGGCGAAACTCTGCCTCCAGTCTGTCTCAAACCTCTTTCGTTGTGTATCTCTCCAGTTGTTGTTGTTGTTGTTGATTTCGTCTACTATGTTGCTGTAATACCCTGTTCAACCTGAAAGTTGGTTATAATTGGGGTATATAGGGTGTTTACTATCTTCGGTGCTAGCCTGTTGTTAGTCCTGAAAAGGACTGGTCCGAAAATGGACCACTAGCTGCCTGTCAGGATACCTCTTTGCTCTTGTCCATTCGGGGTGTCGTGGCGTGTTCATGGTGTACATTTGTTGTTTTCCTATCTGGCTTGTTAGGTTTTGTGAGTTTTTGCCCTCCTCGTTTCTGCTTCTTGTGTCTTCCTTTTCTCCAGTGTCTGGGAAAGCGCTTTTTCTATCATTGTTGGGAGTAGCTCTTCCCACGTTTCCTCGATGACTTTTTCGTTTGATTGGTCGTTCGTTTTAGTGTCTTTTGTGTTTGATGTAATTTCTTCAATGGTCATTCTTTCTGCCTCTATTCTTTTCAGTAGTTGTTCGTTTCCATCTTTCAGTTCTATCAGTTTCCTTACATCTTCTTCTATCTGTTGCTGAATTCTTTTCATGTCTTGGTGTATTATTTTCATGTCGTTTATGACTTGTTGTTGTTTCGCGCTTTCCGAGCTGTCATGTATTTCTTCACATCTGTCAGTTGAGGTTCTGTTTTTGTGTGGCTGGCGGTTTTCTCTCTCCTTTCGCAGTTGTTGTTTCAATTCTCTCACTTCAGTCGTGAGCCGTCTGACTTGTTCCGTTAGGCTGTCTTGGCGCCTATCACCTAGAGTACTTGCCTTCAGTGTGTTTTTTGCCTCATGGTATGATACTCTCTTTCCAATGGCAACTGTAATTATTTGCCTTGTTTGTTGGTATTCGGGACATCCTCGGTATCGTGCTCCGTGCTTTCCGAGGCAGTTGGTACATTTTCTATTGTTATTTGGTGCTTTGTAGTCTTGGTCTTTTTTGGCCTTTGGGCAGTCTTTGTATTCGTGGCTGCCCGCACAGTATCTACAGACCGTCTCTTTTCTGCACGTGTTCCTTGTGTGAGAAAATCCCTGGCACTTTGAACATTGTATCACTGGCGGGATGAAGGCATGTGCTCTTCGAGGTCTATTCTGGATAGTGATGTTTTCTGGGACTGTTTTCCCCTGTAGAGTCACTATTATCAGTCTGGTGTCTTCTTTGTTCCAGGATTTAAGCCTTTCTGCGTGTGTGAATCTGTACCGAGGGTTTTCGGCCTGGATGTAGCTGAGGGCCTCTGTGTCTGACAAGTTGGTGTCTATCCCTTTGATGACTACTCTCTTGGTTTCAGTGTAGATTTCTGCTTGGATTTTGATCCGGTGTGGTAGCTGAAATTCTTTAGGCCCGGATGCCAGAGCAGTCATCAGCAATTTAGTTTTTTCTGTATCATTCAGGGCAAGTGTCACTCCCTGTTGGTGCCTTCTGATACTAATTATGGCTCTTTTGCCTACTACTTTCTCCAGGACATTGATTACTTTGTCGTCCGGGAGTGCCCTGAGTGTGGCTTCTCCTTCCGACAACTGCGTAATTTTTATTTTGCGCTCTTGATCCTGTTCTTTGTGAATACTTTTCCTTAGTTCGCCTGGGCGGCATCTCCCATCTGCTACCACTGGTTGAGTATTTGTCTTCGGGCTCGGTGCCCTGTCCTCTTCTGTCTGCTTGTGATTTTGCTTCTCTTGTTCACCTCGGAGGACTTGGCTGTTCTTTGTAGGATTCCGGCGTATCTCGATGTCTGACACTCGAGCCGCCTCAAATAGTGCTTCTTTCATCTCGGCATCGGGTGGTGGTGTCAACGGTGTTTTGTGTAGCTTCTCTGTAGTAGACAGGGCTTCAGTTGACGATTTGGGTACTTGTGGTGGTGGTCCCTGGGTTTTAGGCTCCTGTCTTCTTTTTCTTCTATCCAACATCTGTTTTATCTGTTCTAACGCTTTCATCTGGTCTTCTTCTTCTGACATCTGTTCTATCTGCTCTAATGTGCTCACCATGTAGTCATATTCTGGGTCTTCATCGTCAAGTTCAGAACTGCTTGCATCTGCTTTCTGCTCTTCCTCGCAAGGAGTCTGGTCATTCGGGCTCTCAACCGGGTCGATACACGTCGCAGCTAGCTCCGTCGTCGTATCAAGAGTTGGAGAAATTTCGGTCCCCGCACGAGTACTTGGGGCAGTTTTGCTCTCTGGCTGTCTTTCTTTGTTGATTGTGTTATTCCACTGGCTGTTCTGCGCTGGTGGGCTGGTATAAATCTTCCTCTTTTTAGCGTGAGGTTTCTTTCGGCCCATTTTGACTATTGCGATCGCTGTGTACGTCCTGAAAAGGACGCTGGTTATAGTGCGGTTGAGGTTGTTGTGTGTTCAAAATTTGACTGACCCAGTATCAAGGTCTTTGTCTTGTTTGGACTGACACATACTGTTAATAGGAGAACAACAGAAGTGATTGCGTCATTTAAGGGCTGAGTTGCCCACTGTATACTTCCGGTGTTATCTTGTGTGTTTCGTACTGATAAATAGCCAGCAAAGCATCTTTTTTTGGGGATGCCTAGCTGGCCGTGGGGTCAGTGTGATTCGCTTGATAGCTAGGCGGAGTTGTCGTACGGAAGGTACGGGGTTCGAACCCTGGGTAAGCCACTCACGTCTGTTGTTTTTCTGTTGTCCAAGTGTTCTACTTCTTTATTTCTTACGAGTGCCTGAAAACATACCTTTATGTTTGTCTAATATTAATTTACTGTTTACAGGCCTCGGGTTTCCCTTCCTTATGTGTTATTTATGTTTATACAATACCAGAAACCTACCCTCTGTTCTATACTAATGTCCTTAAGTCTTCTACTATTTACTGGACCCAGTATCAAGGTCTTTGTCTTGTTTGGACTGACACATACTGTTAATAGGAGAACAACAGAAGTGATTGCGTCATTTAAGGGCTGAGTTGCCCACTGTATACTTCCGGTGTTATCTTGTGTGTTTCGTACTGATAAATAGCCAGCAAAGCATCTTTTTGGGGGATGCCTAGCTGGCCGTGGGGTCAGTGTGATTCGCTTGATAGCTAGGCGGAGTTGTCGTACGGAAGGTACGGGGTTCGAACCCTGGGTAAGCCACTCACGTCTGTTGTTTTTCTGTTGTCCAAGTGTTCTACTTCTTTATTTCTTACGAGTGCCTGAAAACATACCTTTATGTTTGTCTAATATTAATTTACTGTTTACAGGCCTCGGGTTTCCCTTCCTTATAGGCCTGAGAAATCCTTCCCGAACATTGATTTCAGCCGATCTGTGCGTCGACTGAAATTTTTCCTTTCTCATTCTCGGCATAGATAATATCCATATTGTTCCATCTTATCTAGTTTTATACAGTTGATAATTCTCTACCTTCCTATCCATGTAATTTCCCAAACTGTTATTTGTTGATTTTAATATTTAGAACAGAAGTGGGTTACACGCTTTGAGCGTAACTGTGGGCAGCCGAAATACGCATATATCTCCGTAAATGAGAACTTCCTACCGTTCCATCTTATATGCAGTTATACACAATCCTTCCCTGTACTGAAATGTAAAATCCTTTTCATACTGATTCCCTTCTGCTTTTATTTATCCTTGGCGATTTCCTCTGTCTGATACACATTTCGCTGATACGCCTCCATTTTGAAAGCGGTCAATCGATCGTTGATGGGTTTATAAATCTAACTGAACCCGTTTGCAATGACTTGAAACCAATTTCGCGACATAGCTCCCCCCATATTTTAAGCTGGATGATATCTAGCTTAACTATTGGGTACAAGACAATTGCAAATCGACCATTCCGAGGTTAGTTTTCCTTCCTTCTATCCTCCTCAAGCTCTGTGGGATGGCGACTTGAGAAAAATCTGCCACCCACTATTCTGATTTTCCAAAAATAGATTCCATCACTTTACTATCTCTCCTCCTTTCCTGGTTCGCTTTTCACCAGGCTCTTACTGCAGGTGAGAAACGGGACGGTAGGTTTCCCAAAATTTATCCGCCCTCTTTTCTGTTGATAGTTTGGATAGATGGTTTTGTGCGCGCGGGCTTGGGTCTGGGGTAGCGAAATCCGTAGGGGTGTTTGGAATTTTCCTGCTGACGGGATGTTTGTTTTCATTTTTTTCGAGAGAAGGTGGGTTTATTTACTGCCAATTGAACCTGTGTTGGTAATGGTTTCCTTTTCCCCCTCACCGTGGCAAATCACGGGAGTATAGCCTCTCCTGATTACTTGGTTTTGCCTTAGTTATCAATTATTTGATGAAGACACTTTGGCCCGAAACGACTATTCTGATTCAATCCAAGGTGGCACTCAGGACAGGGTAAAAAACATACTGAATTATGTCTATAATTTACGGAAATACCGGGTGTTATTTCCAAGTAAAACTCCAGGGTTGTAGTGCTATTCTTTGTTATATAGTGGTTATGGGCGACCGAAAATGCCGCAGGGTAGTATCACGTCAAAGTATTGGAGAATAAGGATGTCGCCCAGCCTAAAACCGTTAATTTCCTTAATGAGTAATGGAACATGTGGGCCAAATAAAGACCATGGGACATATTTCGGGTTATCCTGAGGCTGAGGCCCGATCATGATCGCTGCTACAAGAGATCCAAGTTCTCATAATAGAAATGTCGCTTTTGGTTCCTTGGAGCATATTAATAGTATGAGATTTATTGCGAGATAATATGCCAAAACAAGCTATCAGACGTGGCTATGTCTGGTGCTTCTTGAGCCCGTATCAATTTCATTCGCATGAAATGTTAATTTGGTGATGACCCTGCCGACTATGTTCCGATGAGGTCATTACCTGGTCATGATATACTGTTCCATAACCATTACTGGTTAACCAAGGGATCACCGAGCCACGAAAAACAACATTGAGCGACGCCCCCAACATACGTAGGGAACCAAGGGTATCATCTACACACCTGCGGCCTAAATATCGATCTGCTCGCTCGCCCGTCCACATAGAGCTAACACTGCCCAGAATACTATAAGCTCTGGGTAAAGTAATCGGTGGTGAGCGTGTTCCAATTAAGGTGTGCCCATGAGAAAGACAACAGTAATCTAGTTGGGAGTGAGTGAAGAGATAGTTCCGTGTGTTGGCACACCTAGGAGATGCACACGAACGACTGCGGGGGAGGGGGAGGGGGGGAGGTGGGGGTGGGTGGGGGGGGGGGGGGGGGGTGGTGGGGGGGGGGGGGGTGGGGGGGGGGGGGTGGGGGGTGGGGGGGGGGGGGGGGGGGGGGGGGGCTGGGGGGGGGGGGGATGGGAGGGGGGTGGGTTGTGTGGGGTGTGTTTTTTTTGGGAAGTATCCTGAGGTTTATTGAGGTATTATTATTGTGAGATAGTAAAGTCACTCTCTGTAGAAACGAAGATCACACATAGATTGGTAAAAGCGATTGGTAATACGCTCATGACCATCAGAACATGCACCATATACGACTGTATCATGCATAGCATAAATGAGTCTCAAGGAAAAATGTTGTTATTTATATCCCTATTTAGATGTGGATGATGTTAAACTGATGCAAGGCCACAGATATAACCTGATCGCACCACCCAACATTTTATCACCGTGGGCAACACCGAACCGTATAAATAGAAGGAACAAGGGGCCTTCTTCTCTGAGTTCCACATAATAGAGGAATCATTTTTACAAAAATAACGATTAATTCGACATTCACAAGTAGGGAAACCTACGCTGTAACACGATCTATCTACCTCCATACAGAACCCACCACACCGTATCAAGACACTGCGTGGCCGAGAGACCACATCCCATATGTATATCATCTTGACCAACGTGTGTGAGGCTAAATACTAGCGAGAGAAGATATGACATCATAGGACGTACCTTAGTTAGGGATGTTTGGATCGGCGAAGTCGCCTGACAGACTACCAGGAGGTTATGAATACCGCTGAAAGTCCTCACGCGTCCGCGGTGCCAGACCCTATCTCTGACCGAGAGTCATCGTATCCAGGCCTGGTTCCATTCAATGTGTTCCTCGGTCCTATCACGGAGGTGGAGACTGTTGTTCTAAAGGTTATGTCCACGTGGGGGATGGGGGGATTATGTGAGATGCCGGAATCGGACGTCTTGGTGGTCGGTCCCCTGGATGGGTCTGGATGCCCTGGCTCTTTGTTTTGCCCGCTGAATGCTTGTCATGTGGTAGACCGATTCGTTCTACTCCATTCTGTTCAACATTATGTCCAAACCATTAGTTGTGGGGGAACTAGTTCTAGTATGGTGGTCTCGCAGCGGATAGGGGAATTCTCGCGGCCCTATGACGAGAACGACTGGTGTTGTGCGACCGATAGATATCACATCATTGGTATACAGGTAGGGATGCACCACTTTCCCGGCCTCAGATACGCGGATCAATATCTGAGGTGTTGAAGAGGAACTGGCATATTGTGTGGGTATTTGTAAGATCCCATTAGCCCAACGACTGCGCATCTAAAAGTGCAAGACATGGGTACATAAGGTGGAGCGGACAAAGCCATCCAACTATATCTTCGTTTATGATCCCGCGTTTCCGTTGAACCCAACCTCTATCATGCAGAGGAATCCAGCGATTAATGGCCTGAAAAAAGGTCACCCGAGCCGCTGCTATTGTCGAGTGGTGCCAACTCTTCTTTGATGCCTCGCTTGGACTGGTACTTATTAATAGCACCTGAGATAATTAAAAGTGGGGTCGAGCCTGGCTCCAGTACCTGGTTATCTCTATAACCTCGTAGTGTATTCTCGGGGTGTTGTTGTTTGGGCCAACTTTAATCATTATGTTTTCTTTATCTTCTCTGTAGGTATATCACCATGATATTGGTTTAGAGCTGCATATATGACCATGCGTACCGCTCTCGTACTCTCTAGCTCATCTACCTGTCAGACTTTTGTGCAGGTTTGGTTGTAGATGTGCCTCTGAATTAGCATCAGGGCAACATTCATCGGAGCAAAAGTGCCAGCTCCGAAATATAGACCTGTCATCATCATCCCAGTCAACTCACACACAGAATACTTATCTTGTTTCATCCGGGGGTGAAGAGGTCATCGTTTGGCATCCATACATGCCTTGAAGTGACTAGTACCGACCAAGGGAAGGAGATAAAGGCATGGAGTTTACGGTGTTCATGCTGGAGCATAACCCCCGTTTAGTCTTACGTAACCAGAGGTGTCCAGAACCACCTCTTACTGACTTAGTGGTTTTGCTGTCCCTCCATCGAGTCTCTGTTGGACTGAAAAATTAACATGCAGATCCATTTGTACCCGCGCACATGTGACACGCCTGACAACTCCCGTGAGTCGTTTAGAGAAATAATCTTTCCTAATCCATGGCCACCCCAGGTGATAGCCCACAGTATATGCTACACCGTGGTGACCGTCAGATCCAAAACGAACTGGGGTGGTGAATTAGGTGGAGTGCACGGGTCCTTTATCCAGATCTATGAAACATCAGATGGAGTCCGACACTCGTTATAACTAAAGGGCCTTTCACTGGTTCAGACTGTACTGAGTTGTGAAAGTAATAGGGTACATCAGTAACTTTCAATCTGTGGAGATATTGTAGACTCGGAAACCGGCCCGTGATGGACCGTCATGCCAAGAAGTGGCAATCAGTCTAGGCGTCGGAGACTCTGCTCAAGGCTTCTAGAGGTAGAATTTACCAGGGACACTGTGGAAGGGATATGCCTCTAAGTGGTTTCCACAATGTCGTTTGTCACTCGCTATTTTTGAAAATTGTGTTCTGATGGTGCAATCTTCTGCCAGATCCGTTGTGGGTATGGTACCTTGTTGCACCATTCTCCTGTAGGACCTTTAAGAGATAAAAGGGTGTGTCGTCCTGAATTCTTCTCTCTATGAGATATTTACAACCCATTTCTGGTGTTATAGGGTCCGGAGTAACTATGGCCGCTTGGGGTGGCTGCTTTGCCCATCTTCCGGCTTGGATTTTCTCTAGTGCGTGCCCTCGAGTTTCTTCCATCTTTTTGTGTTTCAACTTCACCATCATTGGTTTCGCACCTTCTGTGTCAGTTGGGGATTAACATGTTCTGATGCTTCATCAATGTCACACTCATCCAGGAATAAACAGGACGCCCACTCTAACATAATAGCCTCCCTAACTTGTATCCATACCTGATGAGAAAATAGGAGTTCCTTCGTGGCAGAAAAGCAAAAAGCGGCATATTCTATAGTTCCTATCAACTCACCAAAGCGCGGAATTCCAAGAAAAAACTAATATCCACAAGTAATACTAAAGGACATCAAGACCAAGATACTAGGTATTTACTCTATGATGCAACCTTTATTCTTAAAGTCTTTGTTTTTTTTTCTACAAATTCGTAGCCGCAGTGGCTACCCCTTGTTATGCTGCTAGCCGCTGGTTATGGTTCTTTATCTTTCTGTTCGAGTGTCACATAATCCTCTATAATTGTTTCAATTGTGAGTCGCTGTTATGTGTTTTTTAAAGTGCTCCTAATTAATAGTTGAGTCTGAAGCCATTTTTCTTATTCTCGATCTGCATGGGGTTTTATTATGTTCCCCTCTTAGTTGGATCAAACCCTACTGGATCCACTGCGAAGTGATGACCCCTCGATTCTCTAGTTTCCCGGGAAGTCGAGGACTTTCATATACCAGCATTTGCTTCGCAGCGCTGTGCCTTTAATTGATAACCCTTGAATTATAATTGACAGGAGTGGTTTTCCGCAAGTCCATTCAGTGGGTACGTTTACTATTGCAGTTGTTGCACACGTGCTTGAAGCAAAAGGGCCTCCAGAAAAACAGGTCTTAAATTCTCTGCACTCTGGGTTGCTCCAGCTTTGGTAGGAGATGCGCCTAAAGCACGATGGGTAATTCCTCCCTGCATCGTAATATACGTATGGTTTCGTTGCGTGATTGTTGGGTCAGGTGGTTTCTAGGCTGAGCAGACTCATTCCGTTTGTTCGTGTGTTGAGAGATGTTGTTTATGCAGGTAGTAGATCACTACCAATCACTGCCCGCCCTCCCAGACTCGCTTGCATAGCACGGGACGAATAATCTGAATATGCGCATCACGCGTAAACAATGGTGCATTAGGTACGAATATCACGCTTGACCATCGTCATACTCTAGTGTTGGGTTGGTTCTTTCAGCCATCTAGTGTATGCATGTAAAATGCGCAATATGGAAGGTGGACCCTGTAGTGGTTTGTAAATGATCATATTCTGGTGCTACACGGTGGGTGGTGCAAGAAACTAAGGAGGTCGCTTTCGCATTGTCATGAGAGTATCATTCACTCATAATCATCCGATAAACGTCTCACCCCATCTAGCAGAGGTCAATTCCAACTCTGCAATTAAAAACTCTCGAGCATAAAGGAGAGACTATCATATACATATGAGCAGGTCCATGTCCCCTGTACCTTTGAAACTAAGCTCGATAAGAATTCCATCCTATTGACCTCGGTATAGAGGAAGGATGCTATCGCTACTCGGATGGTTTTCATTCCTCATTTGTATTTGGGCCCATACACTAAGACCCGAAGCCACTGGGTAAACTATTGGTCCAAGTCAATATAGATGTTTACACAACCAAAAATGAGCGTCACGCGTGGCTGACCTCCCCAGAGAAACCCTCCCAATGGATACTAACTAATATGAATATAGGGCCGCACAAAGTGGCCCCCCCTACGCCCCCTTAGAAGGGCACATATTATCAGATAATGGGAAGCGATGGAGGCACCACAGTGTATGCCACATGTAGCCATCGAGATCCAAGTAGCAGCTCCATTTCCATATTATTTACTTCGGTATTCGTTAAAAAGCCAGGATTTACTAAGTTTAGCTTTCATCAACTCTTCCACCAGCTCCACTTCCTGTTCCCAAATATAAACATCTTGGTTTTCGCAAGATACCCCATAAGACGAGTAGTCCCAGTATCCGATTCCTAGTTCTGTACTCCGTATAGAAATCAGGATCGCGGAATGTATCTCCTCGGACTGACTGAGAGTAGTTTCGCGAAAAACTATGTATTTAAGGGAAATCAAACAGGTAGAAAGGCCTGATAGTGTTCCTATGTCAAGGTGTGGAGTGATATGGCTCCTCCTTAACGGAGACCAATTTCGGTCATGCAGGCCGCCGCTCCTCCTTTTTTCAAATCCCGGGTGCTTAATGGTACCCGGCACGAGGCGGAGTGTATGTGCTGTATGCGTAAGATTCAACAGCCCAGAAATGATCACAGATAGATTTCTTGACATCTACAATATGGAATCATAATGAGCGAATCTCCTTCCATACATTTTAATTTGTATATATTAATTAATCTCAGTGATAGAGCTATAGAGAGTTTAATATGCCGAACTGACCCTGAGATTCATACAATCGATTCATCTCAATAAGTATAAGGGCCCATAATATACTCAGGACCTTTATTCGTTGAAAAATAGCAAGACACGACCTACTAATGCTTGAACCGGATATCGTAACAAGGGCCATGTAACCGAAGTTCACTCCAGCGATACCGTTCCCAACGCGAATGCGTCCCATAAATCTCCGCATAATATTATTCGCGTTCAGTAACCAGTAAAAATAATCGACGATAATCATATAACTAATAATGAACCCCAAAACGTTTGTGCGCGATGGCTAAAAACCCCAAAGCAGCACGCCGGTCAATTAAAATAACAACCGTAACACAGATTTATCCTGTCAGAACGGGGGAAAAAAAAAAATCTATTAGATAGATTATTATATTTTTTTGAATAATATTAAATCAAATATAACACCCCCATTATACAAAAACCGGCGACGTAAGTGAGACCTACGAAAGATTCTAATCAAAACAGAGTGTCGTGACAGTCAGTAATAATCTTAAAAAAAAAATCAACCGACTAAATCCAACAAATAACTTAATAATACGACAAGTGAAAATAGTTCACTGTGACACTAACTAATAAATAAATTAATATTTGTTGTGAATGGTTATCGACTAACCTAATAATGGTGAGGGTGATTATTAAAATTAAATAAAAAAATAATCGTATGAGCGAAAGGGTACTAAACTAAATACTATCATAAATTGTAGAAGAAATCTAGAAGAAATAATAAGAGAAAGGGTAGAAAGATACATAACAATGAAGAAAAAGTGATACGGACAATTAAAACCAAATAATAAAGTATACATTAAATTAGAAGAGCTGTGAAAATGAAGTGGTTACAGGGCAACGTCTCCCGAAATATACCACAACCCTGCCCACCTCCGCCTCCGCCCACCAAACCCTACCAATACCCAAAACCCAAACGACTCAGACATTGTCCTACATCACCGACACATGAGGAACCCTACAGTTTATTGAAAGTCACCAACCCCACAAAGCCATGCCGACGAACTCAATGGAGCGCTAAATCATAAGAAACCACATAATCAAATGTAAACTGAAAACCAAATATAAAATCCCAAACCGATACCCCACCAAAATCCAATACAAAACAAAATCATATAAACCAATACAACCTTAAGCACCCAATCCCAAAAACGAGGACCACAGACGAATCCAAACGTAAAATGTAGAATCGACCTTAGCCTGAAGACAGCCAGAACAAACATACACAGGCTGAACGAACAACAAGCGCCTACATCTATCAAGCTACTCCCTGTACAAGCGTAGATACCAAACTAGAAACCAATAGAATGCCCGTAATAGCAACAGAGTCCTAAACCAGACTATGCTTCAAACTACAACAGCGAATGAGTCCAGTAAATACAGTATTTTATTCCCAATCGAACGAGCCGTGATTACTGCCCAGTGGTGAATTGTACGATCCACCTATGTCAAACAGGAACCCGTAAATACATTGATAATTTGAACAACAATAGTTTATTTTCGTGTACCCTGTCCTAAAATAAGACTTGAATGACCACATGAAGAGGTTGATTCTTAATCCAGACGAGGAAATTAGCTAACGCCTGAGTGATAAAAGCAACCAATGATTAAATCTTTAACAGTTCAGAACATTATTTCTGAAATTGAAGAATATCATTGTGTGGACATAATTCCGTAAGGAAGTCGGCCAACGAAATCGAGTGGCTCTGACGTTACATCAAGGTATTTACCTGGAAACGGAGCCATGTACAAAACTGACCCATACATAATGTAGTCCGTACGAGAACAATGCAAATCGTAGCCAGAATTCGCACTATTAAAGAGTTTAGAACGTACGAACTGGCATTCCACAGATTTCTGATCTATTCTGGATCAGAAATGGAGATCTCCAGCAAAATTATTTCAAACTTAGGTAATTGCCCTTGTCCCTCCCCCATTACGGAGAGCAAATAATCCTCGGTCTACAGTCGAATATATAGTCCACCGGAGGTTTCAAGTTAGGCCGTGAGATATAAAGTACAGGGAGAGTCGGACATCATCAGGATATAAAATGGGAAGGATCGAACAAGAGCCCCGAGTTCCGTAAATTACTCGCATCTGTACGTAGAAACTAAACTTATTAAGAACGACTAATTGGTTACTACTATTAACCCACCGGAAGGGGGGGGGCTATGGAAAAATTGTTATACGAGCTCGTATCACCACGAATTGTGACACAATCGAGTACTGGACCAATATTAACCTATAAAGGCTAATGGATCATGCTTTAAGTGTAACGAAGTGACATGGACAGCCGTGATAGTGGATTGAAAGAGAGGATTAACAAAATCTGCTAATGAGAAACTATAGGAATAAATACCCTAACAGACTCCCTAACCTGTAATATTTCTTCGATTGAGGAACAGAAAAATTTAATATTTTTGATGAAACCGTACTGTGAAATTGTTTTGGATCGTCCCCTGATCAATAATTTGTCGCCAGGAAATATGTATCGTCATAACCACATCCAGCTGATTAGTAAATAATACGTTAGTAAGGTTTACGGGCTGCGTGTAGAATGCGGTGCGTTTACCCATGAACATTCACAGCACACGTTACAGTTGTCCGTCCCTATAACCCAAACATGCAAAAACTCCGGCTCAAACCAAGTTCCCTCAAGGATGATGAACTAAACCCACCAACTAGTCTCCAAAGTCTTGAAAATTATATCTGAAACTAGCATAAGCCACTAAAATAAATTCGGCAGAACAAACAAGCGTAAAAAGGTAGCTGGCGCATTATCATTCATCCCAAAAAGTGGCCATCACGTTCCACTGGATAAAGACCGGTTGTGGAGTAGAGAATGCTGTGTAGTAATTTGGCTCTTTTTACGGTTATAGGAATCTGGCCAGAATAACCTTTGTGGATGCAGGTCAAGTTTATAGTGAAAAGGTAGCAATTGTGGATAGTTACCGAGGAAGTAAAATCGCAAGGATAGGGTGACAGTGAGTATCGCTAAACCGGTACACTACCAGCGAGCAAGAACAGTTTTATCCTACGGACGGACCTACACATAAACTGTAATGTTGTTGTCCTTATTTCCGGACAATGACTAAAGGAGAAACGAACAAAAATGGAGATGTACTAGATACTCTGAAAAATAACCTTTCATGAACGTCATCAGTTACGATTTACCAGATAATGTTCCCTTACTCAGAAGATCTGAAGAGGGAACAGAATAAGGTGAGCCAGCACACAATAAAATTGAGAATTACTAACGTGTGAAACCTCCACCACACCTGAAGCCTTCCAACCTAACAGATCGCAGGACTCTCCCTTCCTGTGTCCCCTTACCGAAACCCGTCCAACATGGCCCTCAATACTCCTCGTCCTGCCCCGTAGTGCGAATCCCATCATGTAAATAACTGTAATACACACTGACTCCTCCGCAGGACCCAAGCCCTCCCAAGTAAACCGACGCAAGATGAGACCCCAACAGACCCTGAAAAGGTTGCAACAGTGAGCACGAACAGGAACAGAAGTCATACAACCACCTTGACAAACCTACCTAAACGCCACATTTCCCCCTACTACCACCATGACAGTACGTCGACTTAACAAACCCCCCCCCCCCCCCCCCCCCCCACCCCCCCACCCCCCCCCCATCCCCCCCCCACCCCCCCCCATCCCCCCCCCACCCCCCCATTTCCCCCCCAAGAGAAGACCCCTATAGACATCACACAACAAAACTCCGAAAAAAAAAAAAATCAAATAGAATAACACCTACCCTCAACACCGGCCCGCTACCCGACCTCACCCTCCGCAACATGGTATAAACAAGAGTATTCGTTTTCTACCAGTCCCACGCTCCACCACGTGCCATTGCCAGCTAGTCGAACCACGCCCAAGAACGACTAATTAGTACAAAGCACGTGCCTGCCTTCGCTATTTAGCAGTGCCAACCTGAACAGCAGTATGACCCAAGGTCCACCACCACCACAACTAATGCCGTGCCCCAACAAACCCACCACCCACCGTCAGCCATTCTATACCAGCTACAACACCTAGCATAACCCAACCACACACAACACATCCGACTTCCATCGGACCTTACACGGTAGGTGGCCCGCAAAATACTAGACACAAAGGGAGAGCAGGCCCATTACCCCCCCCCCACCGTTTGTCACCACTCTGTAACCCATAACCCCCCCACACCCCCAATCAACATATACTCCCCCACCCAGAAAACCCAACCCCCCACCATAATTAACCCAGAAACAACCCCCACACACACACACTAAACCCCCCCACCCCCACAACGGTTAAAGTTCACATCAAAAGCATCACCGTTACACCCAACAAACACTACAAAACCCAACCATAATACAAAACACCCACCCCCCCACCCACATGTCCACAGCACCAACCACCATAACATCGCCCCCCAAGGGACCCACAACCCCACCAACCACAACAACAAAAACCCGGCATGGACAGAATACCCATGGCGGGAAATTTTTCCAACAATCCCTAAAACTAGACCCACATAATATACCAACGCCCCCCACCCCCCACACTGTGGTAGTGGTATGTTTCAATTGGAAAGGGCCCCACCCCCACCCCACCACAACTCCACCAATGCCCGTTGAAATACCCCAAACCAAATATCACACAACCCCCCCCCACCCCTCCTTAAAACTAACCATAAAACCCACGCAAACCCATGGCCATACTAACCCCCCCCCAAACCACCCACTGCAAAACCCCCACAACCCCAAAAAACGCCTGTGAAAACCATCCACGTGCTCCCCCTACCAGGCAACCCCCAATTACAGAGAACCCCCCCCACTAACAACAAAAAAAAACCCCCCCCACCAAACACCCCCACCCCAAAAGACAACAATAAAAAACACCACCTAATCACGTGTTCCAGCCCAACCCCCACCCCAACAGTTCACTGCACACACGCCCCATGCGCGTGTTCAAGAAACAACACACTCCGGACAAAGAAGCAGCAACGGTACCGACCAAACTTGTATTTGAAAAACCCCACACCCCCAACAATAAAGTCACTACACCACCCTAATCATATATCATTTTTGAACAACCCACAACAGTCAGTTACCAACAGTTCCCCCATCATTTAAATTAACAACCTTTATTAACCCCAGGTTAGAACCATTTAATTTTACCACCCAAAGACCCATAACTCAACAAATTAGTAAACCCGAACAAAACCCCCACCAGACGCATACCCCCCTCAACCCAGGTGAACCAACCCCAAAAACACACCCCCTGTTATCCTCTGCACACCATTCCATTCTCATAGACACCCCCCAAAACGACCAAGAAAAAAAACTACTATTTAGTCACGTGGGGCGGGGGTACCCCCAACCAAGTGCATAGGACACAAAACTAGCACCCCCCCATACCCACCAAATCCCCATCCACAGAAACCACCATAACTTCTGCCGTGTATTCGACCCAAAACCCCAAACAACACCGGATTGCCCATTTTTCAACCAACCCCCAAAAACCCCCCCACCCCAACAAAAACCTTGCAATATAAATTTTCTACTTTTTTACACATGGACAAAAATCTCCCATGGTGTCAAACTCTATCTTATCAACCACTAAAAATAAACAATTCACCCCCGAAAGTCATAAAACGGACAACAATCTAACCCAATCGTAACACACCCAAAAAATAAACAAGCGACCTCTCGCAACATACCACAACAACACTATACACCACCGCCAACCACAGTCCTCTCACATACAGAAACTAAAAAACCGTTAACACTATCCACACTGAAACAAAACCGCGAGTACTGTTCAAACAAAGTCAGTGCAATACCAACTTACTGTGTGAAAAATCCGCAGTTTAACACAAAGTCTCACAAATTAAAAAAAACCAAAAAACAAAAATCTGCAACAGAAAACAACCTATTCGCCATCCTCTCTTCATTTATGTCCTCCCCCCTACCACCTATTACACTATGCTTTTTTCCTTTTTCGATAGGGGAACCCCTGAAACCTATAGCGTCAATGCTCAATTTTGTCATACTACAGCTATCCGGCCGTATTTTTCTTTCTAATTTGAAAGATCCTCCTAGAATTAGACACTCTCTTCGAGTAATAAGATTTTTTATTCATACTTAATCCCCTTATTCGTTTATATTTTTAATCTCCCTTAATCATCCGATGCCTCTCCTAGATATATTTCCTCGCATTCCACTTCCTTTATTTCTTCCAATTGTTATCAATCACTATCACACTTCCCTATGACCGATTATCATACATTTCTTACGTTGGAATCCCCCCCTCTTAACTTCGCCATTCAGAGTAATAATTTTCTGTTTTGTTTTTGTCTTCCACTACTAAAGGTTATTGTTAAAGGTATTACGTTCCCTTATCCCCCAAATTAATGTCATAGTTTCCTTAGAACCAACCTCGGTCTACACTGTGTCCCCATCAAAACAGGCCCTTTTGTTATTACTATTAATACCCTACCATAATGGAGGCTACAGGATAGTATGTTCTCTCATATTTAACGCCCCCAGCCACAAAATGCGATTACATTCGCATGAAGCCGTGTTGCAGTAAATTTAAACGAGAACTTTTTGCTAAACTCATCATTAGTATTCCCAGTTCCGTTCTTTGCAGATAAGCAAAGAACGGGTGGGCTGCCAGAAGATATACACTTTATCCCTCAATACCAATTCGCCTAACTTCCGTCGTAAGATTTGGTTGACACCTCCCCCTAATTTTGTTCAACCACGGCCCCCTGCTTAAAAGTATTGGGCGTCTGTTAGCAATAAAACCTGTGAAAGTCTTTATTATTATCTTGCTATAACAAAACTTTTGAAACGTAATCCTACATGCCTGGTCTTCGTTCAAGGGGAAACGACGTAATAACAACGTCTTAATGGCCCTCATAGTCTGTGGCTTTTGATGTCGGATTTCACCAATATTTTTTGTGCTGCACTTGCCCAGGGTTTTCGCCATCCCCCAGAAAGTTTTTTAATGTTTAAGTGGCCCAAGCAGTTTTTGTCAAGTCGTTATGTGACCATTCTACATATATCCTCCAAAGCGCGCCAGCTCAATGATGACAAGGTCTTTCACACGTGTAACTTGTAATGGTGGACTATAAAAGTACATAATTGCCCAAAGTCATCGTTGGAAGAAGATCTTCCAATGACATTTAATCACCTATTTCCGGCTTGGGCTAGTTTTGCATAGCACCACACCCTATCGAAATACCCCTTTTTCTGTAAGTTCCATGGTTTAAACCGTTGCAATTCCATTTCTTGCTGGCAATTATGATTTCCCGTCGACCCCTTCAATTTTTATTCTCTCTTCATCCGTAGGATTCATTCTTGCCACCTTCCCCCTTTCTCCTCTGTCCTAATTCTTCTCTTCTGCCTTAGCAATAGCTTTTTTTCTTCGTTTTCTTTCAAGTTCGTCATCTCTGCCTTAGCAATAGCTTTTCCTTTCAGCCTCTTCTGCCTTATGGTTCGCAAGTTGTAAATTCCGCAAATTCATAGAGCCTCGAGCAGTCTCTCCTTTTTATTACAAAATCTTTTCCATTTTTTTAATGAAATGAGTCTTAAGGTAAAGCATATCGTTGAAGTGGATTTATTTAGAGTAAATCAAATTAACTTTATGTCTAGTAATCACCACGAGAATCTATGTCGAAAATTATTAATTACTCAACGAAATGAATAATCAATAATAAGAAATTTGCAATATTCACTTACATGTTATTATATACAGTATCCACACAACTATAATATTTTTGTAAAATATTATAATATATATCCAGAAATCTATCATTATATTATAGTATATGGTTAGTATAAATAATTGGATTACATGATGTATCGATTAACATGTACACATATTTCTAAAAATAATTAACAATCACAAGGAAAATACACTATAAAACATATTTACTTGTACTGTAATAATAATACCCACACTGTATTAGATCACTGTATCACCAAAATCTTCATTACACTGCAGTGCATGTACTACTTGTATTAATTATTTTTGTTAAGAAAGAGAAATGTTTTCAAAATAACATTACAAACAATTCAAAACCAGGCGCAACTTACGTATACATGTACTTGCACAGATGTAGCCCACTATTTAAAATAATGAGGAATCCTCTTTTGCGCCAAACTGGATAGTCTGCTTTTGGCTGCTAAGTCCCGCATTCTCTTCAACAGCAGAAGCTGTGTAGGACAGCTGTCATCTTCTTGCTCGTACCAAGCCATCGCTGTTTCTAGTGCTATAAAGGCCTCTTCAGGACTTGGTCGACGTTTTGGGATTTCTTCATAATCTACAAGTACATCATGTACTTCTGAGGAGTCTTCATCATCGGTCACTACATGTATTTGGTTTTCTTCTTGCACAAAAGACAAAATTTCTTCGTCATTCAAAAACTGAAAACCAGAATCATTATCATCTTCTAGCCACATGTGTGCATCATCTTTGTCACAGTCCGAAAATCCGGGCATTGCTGAAACAGTTCCACAACTTCATTTATACAATCATCATTTGTGTCCACTGCAGTAGTTTCATTTCCTCCTTTTTTCCCAAGCAATCTATTCCAAGCCTTGTTGAGATTATCTTGTGACAGGGTGGTCCAAGCATCAGCTTACATATAGCAGCAGTCTTTGAGATTAAGCTTTTTGGAAAACGCCACCACACTTTCTTCATCTTCAGCCAACAATAAACGACGCAGGACTTCCTTCTTGTACATCTTTTAAGCTTTGCTATAACACCCTGATCCATTGGTTGAATCAGTGCTGTTACATTGGGAAGCAGAAAAATTACTTTAAAATTTGCATCAACTGCATTCAATGTATCCGTCTCTGGATGAGATGGTGCATTGTCCAGTAGAAGAATTACTTTTCCAGTTTTTTTTTCTTTTTCTTTCAACCTATTCTATCACATTTGGGATGAACTGATTTGTATACCAATCAAGAAATATTTCACTATTCATCCAAGCACTCTTCTGTGCTTTGTAGCACAATGGGAGACATGTCACATTCTTTAAACAACGTGTTTTTTTGGCTTTGCCGATCATTAGCACCGGTAAACGATGACTTCCACTGGCATTCGCGGCTACCAAAATTGTTACTCTCTCTTTGCACTTTTTAAACCCAGGTGCAGCTGCTTCGCGCTGAGATGCAAGTGATTTTTGAGGCAATGATTTCCAGTATAAGCCAGTCTCATCGGCATTATACACATCATCGAGTAAATAACCTTCTTCTTCCAAAAAAGCCAAGAATGTTTCTTTAAAAATTTTCAGCGGCAGTAGTAATGCAATCGCTAGATGAAGATTCCCCTTGAATCTCCAATTCACTTTATGCCATGACGAGATTGTAGGCAGAAAATGTTTCTTAACCATCCCTGGCTTAGCCTTAAAGTCAGGAGGACCGTCAAGTTGATTGTTGAACTGAAGTGCCTTTTTTCACACAATAGAGAGCCAGAGATAGGTTCCCCTTTGCTTCTTCTTTGCACAAACCATATATACAAAGCCTCTTCCAATTTCAATCTTTCGCATTTCTCATGGTTTTATGTTTCTTCGACCCATTTTCACTATCCAATTTCGATGGCAGTGAAAACTCATAATTTTTATCCTTGTTACTTTTGATGTCAGAGACGGTTAGCTTTCCCAACATTGAAAATCCTCGCAATTGAAAGACACAGTTTCCCCTTGTCCTAGTCTCTTGATAATTTAATTTGATTTTCGTCTCAATTGACAAAACATTGCGGTTCCTTTTATATGATGCCTTAGGCCTACTGGAAGATGCCATGTAATCGCACAGGGAATACTTGCACACCAAAATTATTCTGCTGTAGTAGCAGAGCCCACAATTATTTTAAGTTGAACTGTCTGTTTAGCCAGTGTTTCTTCCTAGAACGCACACGTACACTGGAATTGGTAAACCAGATATTAACTGACTTAATGATCTAAACTGACTTCCTGTAACGTAAGCGACCGACCATTAGCCCATTCCATCCTCTACAAATTGTTCGCACACATTTGAAGCTTGCAGCATCAAAAGATTCAAAAATGTAGTCTAACATGACTGGTGCCACCTGATATTTTTTTTTCTCGAAAAAAGTTGTTCGGATAATTGGGATGTTCGGATAATGTTGGGTTCGGATAAATGGAGTTCTACTGTACTTAGTCTAGTAATCACCAATAGAATATATGTCGATAATTATTAATTACTCACTATGAATGAATATAATATTATCGTTAATATTGTACGTATTCCTGTATTGTTATGTATAAGTTCCACAAATCTATAATATTTTGTAAGCAATATATTATATAATATCCACTAATATCTATCATAAATATTATGTTTAGTTCACGTTATATATTAGAGTGCTGAAATTATATCCCACTTAGTATTTACTAATAGTCAATAATTATGGGAATTGAACCTATAAACAATTAGGTTATATTTAATCTTTAATGTCCATCAAGTCCCCCCCATGTATGACAACAGTACTGAGAAAGTGTACTAATTTATTATTTAATAGTCACTTAATCTGTTTATAAAAGTTCATAAATAATTAATCATTATATATTATGCCATAATCATAGATCGCTTTCGAAAATGCTTTGCCCCATTATATGACCACCACTGCAAATTGAGCAAAGTCCCTACAATTCTCATGATAAACACAAAAAAATTTGAATAATAATGTCACCTCTACGTGACTACAATATTAATGAAGAATGATTATAGCATTAATATTAAACTTTATAAATGGATGAAATGAAATACAAACAATACAATGGTTAACCAATGATTACAGAACAGTAGCTCAAAATACAAAAGTGACATATTTCACAAAAATAAATGATATTAATAAAACCAAAGTAAATCGAACACAGGTGGATGATACACAGGGTGAAGGTTACACTAATTATAGTATAATGAACCCAGAATATTGGTATCATATATATATATATAGATAGATATATATATAGTATACTCATTAGATATATACAATACCCTTAGGGATATACAATAGCTGTAACAGCTAGGCAATGGGGAATAAACAGGGCGCTACTTAAGATTACAGTGACATAAGACTGTAACTGAATCAGCACACGTTACCACTAAATTCGTCTAGAATCAGCGTACCAGTTTGAAAACAAAGACTGTGGCCTCAATTTCCTAGGCAAGTTCAAGTGACTTATATACCGGTTCGCGACCGCGCCCCCGTATGAGAGAACACAGTCAAAAACCGGTATTAGAAATCTAAAACTAGGCGTATTTTTGCCTGCTCGTTCAATGTGCCTGATTTTAAATATCCCCGGCCTTCTAGAACGTTATTTCTATACCGGATTCGAGCATCCATTGTAGAGTTATAATAATACTGCGGATTTATATCTTTCTTCCTATCTAATAATTATTTAGCTAGCAACGTGCATTTAAATCTAAGCAGCCTTTAACTAACTAATTTGGGGACTACCGTGATGTAGAAATGTCAATTAAAATGATTTTTCTCTTTCAATAAACTATTATTATGAGGAAGTCTGTGCACCAACCTCTTAAGTAATATCCCCGTTGTTTAACTAATCTTTTCTTTTAAATATCTTTAGTTTGTAAGAAATAAAATATCTTCTTTCTGTCAAATACACAAAATCGGCCTCTCTCTCAAGCATAGAAAGGTTTCCTTATCCATAACAGAAAAAAGAGCGATTCCATTGGCTGTTATATCGGTCCGTTTCTCTCCTATATTTCGAGCGGTAAATTTGACGTGTTGTAAGACAGGCCAAATCACGACATAGCTCCCCCATTTGAAAAGCGTAAACCACCGGGTGAAGCTTTTCTGTCTGTATGTTTGAGAGCTGCAACCATAAATTACCCTTTTGAATGACATTTCACTTGCTTATTTGTATATCCTGGTTTCCTTCAGGTGGGTCATCATTCAAGTAGTTGTCACTACATCAAGAACGTTGCCTCAGACCTCTGCGATTCCAGAGATAAAGTCCTCATATTCGTGCTAATAAATAGCAAGGGGGGGGGGGGGGGGGGGGGGGGGGGGGGGGTGGGGGGGGGGGTGGGGGGGGGGGGGGGGGGGGGGGGGGGGGGTGGGGGGGGGTGAGGCCACCAGGGGGGGGTGGGGGGGGGGGGGGGGGGGGGGGGGGGGTGGGGGGGGGGGGGGGTGGGGGGGGGGGGGGGGCGATTCCCTTGGTTATGGGTATTATTTAATTGAATAAGTAGACAGTCATACATACATCACATACGTTAGTAATGTTACCATTACATAAGATGTTTAGCATAACATGACCATACAGAATCATCCCTTCTGACAAGTTCATTGATTAGTGCATACAGTATATACATAGCTTGACATGTAACCTTGTACTGAGAGTTATCCGTGTCTGTGCGACGATGACTTGGAATAACCTCACATACATAATGGAGCTGTAGTCTACATCCGAACCCTACATACATTGAAAATAAAAGGATCCAGCCCATACGACTGCACTTAGATCCAACATGTATTGAGTTCATTACAAAAAAACGAAAAATCGTCAACCAATACTACATTAACTTCATGGTACAGGGGGTTTCAGCATAAGCCAATTGACATTCCATACATTAGCAGTACATGACATACATCAGTAATCCGTCCGTGACATAACTTCAAATAAGGACCTTAAGATGGAACATCGTGAGCTATATACGAGCGGCTGTTATGTAATCAACAGTCTTCACATGACAATTTGAACCACCAGCGATACATTTTGCCAGTCAACATACATTATTGACATCATAATGACCCTACTATTCCCTACCATCATAAGCATTACATATACGCAATAACAACAAGTAAACACCTCCAGTTAGAATACGAACCATTACACCTACCAGAGAACCCTTGAGCGATAACAATTACATCGCATACATACTATACCATAAACATACGGCAATACACCATCGAAGCCTAAACCATTAACCATAGGGCATTACAATACCCCTACTTTACGCCTTCAAACAGAGGCTTGACGCCGGTTACGCGTCCCACATACCCAGAATCTACAAGATCCACCCAGCGAGCCCTACCCCAACGCGACACTGCGACCATAAAATCACCGCATAATCAATTAACATACCAGCGTTCAGTACATACCGTAATACATTCGATCGAGCATACATTTTTTCAACATATACCATATGTTAGATGATTCACCCTAACATTTGCGCATGGGGCATACACCCCAGACAGACGCGCGTCACATACAACCATACCATAACATAACATAAGACCATACATACATACATCAGCATACAATGACATGGGTTTTTACATAACATACATTACAATACAGTACTATCTAGCATAGCATACATACATACAAATAAACATCCATGACATGGACATTACATAACTATCGCATACATACAGATTACATTACAGAGAACTAATACAATAACATACATACATACCATCACTGGATTACATCACATGTACGTTTGGTACCATTTACATACTATCAACAATACATACATACATACATACATACATACATACATACATACCATACTTACCATAACATACATACATTACATACCTACATACTATCACTAGCATATACTATACGAGGTATCTCTGTGCACATACATCATACAATACCATATGCCACTCTATACATGAACATAAGGTATTACATACATGCCATACATTTCCCATAGACCATATCGATGATCTATCTACCTATATCATAACATACATATCATACATTTCTTTAGATCCTCGTACGGTATAACATAACCAATACATGAACACAACAGCAATTTGAACATAACATAAACATTAACGATGAAACACAGTACATTGAAACAGAAAACATACATCACGGTAGATAGTAACGCAACATATATATATAATCATACCTATAACATACTCATAATATAAACCATTATATACCATACATACTAAATATACGGTCATAATAAATTAACGATCTGTAATTAGGTCATAATACATACAGCAACTCATTAACTAGACTTTTATTAAGGGTAACATATCCATAACACATTACCCCTTACCAATTGAGATCCCATTTAAAAACGTATATCTAATTCCGCCATATGCCCAGTTAACGATATGTAGATACATACGAGCCTTACATATACATATAACGCAGGTAGCGACTACTATTAACATATCCGTCCAATTACATCTCATACACCAGTACTTACATTGTAGGCATTAACATGGCCCCATATAAAAGCTCCCATTATCAATACCATTATAATGTACTATTCGACACTAAACATCAGCATTACTATACCAAGAGTACATAGACAAGTTAACATTACATGGATCATAACAGTATACAATGCAGCTATGGTATACAGTCTACATGAACCTTACATGTAACTGTCTTTTTTTCTTGTTGAGGTGATCACTGGCCCAAGACAGTATACATGTTGTTAGATGTGTAGGGCGAGCGTATGATGAATTGAGTGTGGGTGCGAATGAAGGCGCGAATGTGTTTAGGCTCGTATAGATGTAGATCCTGCAACCCATACTCTCACATGCAGTAATCAAGGATTAGCTTGAAGCCACAGAGTGAACAGTCAGTGTAACAAGGTCATGCTGACCTGACATCGATAGGTATACATTTGGCATTCAAAAAGGTAAACATCAGAATAGACGTGCATGGTCAATAGCAAAGTTCTTCAATAATGACAGTTCGTAGCGTCGCCCTTGGCGTCTCTGACTAAACGCGTCAGATGCCTTAGTTACCTTGACACACAGGTGCAACTTGGCACTCCCTGCCAATTGCACATATCAGGCTGTAGTATAATAGCCGAAAGCACAGGCCTCGTTCTGACGTCGGCCGTGTACTTCTGTTAAATAGGTTATCATCAACCCTGCAGTAATACTTATTGTAGATAGAAGTTCCGCCAATCTGCGGCTCCCACAATATATCTTCGTCACTGGATTTCTGGACAATATAAGACTAACAGTCTTGGATGGCTACCTCGAGCACAAATATATAAGTTCTGAAATGGCGGATCAGTGAGCTGCTGTTCACCCTAGGTAATCCTTTACATGTTCTGCCACCGAAAAGCGTAATAATGCATAAAGGTCGGTATTACCTGGTAAATGAATCCTCAGAACTACACAAGGAATTCTGTCGTCATCCCGACGCACAGAGATTCACTGGGGGAAAACTGCCATAGCAGTTACTTCGAAGATTCTCCCCGAAAAACAATGGACTCTTGGTCCCTTCAGAAAAACAGGACCTCCCCGGCTTCCCGGAAGTATATCTCACTCCCGCTTAAAAAACCTTCCCATAGGCCTACGCCGAACTGTCAACCTCTGACCCTAAAGGTCAAACACAATGAATGAATAAACAAGGGAAGACAACCCCTAATCAACCTGACATCGCAGGTAAAGACACAATTATACTTATGATACAAACATAAGCAAATAACTTGACAGATGACTCCGTCGAAAATGACAGCAACATTACTACCACCCCCCTGTAAAAAAAAAAAATGCAATTTTTTTTTTTTAATATGTTCATGAGCAAGATAGCACCAGTATCACTTCTGTGCTCATGCAAACAATGAACCTAATATCAGGTACAATAGAAGAGGGTACAAATCATCTCCCAACATAGGAGAAAATATTTCCTTAAGCCAAACAAACTAAGGGATACCATTCAAGAAACCTAAGTTGCTGGCAATACCAATCATATATCAAACATTACTAAATAATATAATCATAGCAATATACAAATGTCAATGCTATTTTAGCAACATATCACTGATGGATGGACAAAATGAAATTTGTTAAATTATCTAAACATCATCCAAATACATTTGTATATTACAACATATTATGATATTAAGGACAGACCTAAGTCTGAAAATATATCAGGAAAAACTAGGACACAAGATTTAACTGGAATCATGTGGGCATCTAGACAATATGTCCGCCATCACATTATCCGAACCACGGATAGCTCGCACCGTGAAATGGAAAGGCTGAAGAGCAATAGCATAACGAGTAGATCTCGAGCTCTTCAAATCCTTACTTTGCATAGCCGTAAGAGCTTTTTGGTCGGTTTCCATAAAGAAATGCGCGCCCAGAAGGAACCTTTGTAGCTTAAGAATGGACCAAACCATAGCCAACAATTCACGGTCCAAAACCGAGTAATTCCTTTCTGCCGCATTCAGCTTCCTAGAAATATACATTACAGGATGCAGAGTTCCTGAATATTCCTGCATTAGTGCCGCTCCAATGCCAGTGGAAGAGGCATCACTACGAAGGACAAAAGTCTTATCAATCGTCGGTAGTCTTAAGATAGGATGAGATGAGAACAAATTCTTAACCTGATCCAATGAAGATTGGCATTCTTGGGACCAACGCACCATATTAGGAGAACCTTTTTTCAATAACGTTGAAAGTGGTGCCATAATGGAGGACAGATTCTCAATGAATCTTCCATAGAATTGTATCAATCCCAAGAGACTACGCACTTGCTTTTTTGTCTTCGGAACCGAGATATTTAATATCTTTGAAATGTTTTGGTCCTCTGTCTTCAACAGACCATGACCAACTCGATGACCTAGGAAGGAAATTTCACTAAACCCAACAAAAGCTTTAGAGGGTTTTTAGCAGTCAAACTATGCTCACGTAGAGTAGATAGCAATTCCTTTAGACCCACATAGTGTTCTTCCCAAGTATCGCTGAAAAGACAGATGTCGTCTAAATATGCAATGACATCTGCACGATCTGATAGAATTCGTCGCATCATGCGCACGAAAGTCGCTGGGGCGTTCATAAGCCCGAAAGGCATAAAATTCCATTGAAACAGACCCCTAGGTGTCGAAAAAGCAGTGAGAGGTTTGGCGTGTTCCGTCAGTGGGACTTGCCAATAACCTTTCGACAAGTCTAGTTTAGTAAAGAATTTAGCTTTAGAAAGTCTAATAAGTAGATCATCTAATAACGGCATAGGTTCAGCATCGAACTTCGTAACTTGATTTAATTTGCGATAATCAACGCAAAGACGTATGTTATTGTCTTTCTTTCGAACAATAACTATCGACGAAGAATAAGCTGAAGTGGATGGTTCAATTATTTGTAGTTGAATCATTTCATCCAATTCTTTCTCGACTTGTGCTTGAAAATGAATAGGTATTGGGTATGGTCTTACTCTGATCGGATTACGATCAGTAAGTATGATGTCATGTTCTATGACATCTGTGTGTCCAGGAATGTCGGTAAGGACATCCTGATATGATTGTAACGTAGAGGATACTTGACGTTGTTCCTCAAAAGACAAGTTGGAAGAGACTGTAACGTCTCTCCACGATTCCGTTGAAGTAAGTGGAATCGCAGGAAGAGGTAAGTTCACGTCAGAAAAAATAGTTTCCTCATCCTGTATAACGGACAGGGATGAGATGTGACCATGTTGAACTGGAGAGTCGTCCGTCGCCTGGAAAATAGGCTGTAAATAGTCTGGACGTTCAATAAACTCTGTTAGCATATTTATATGGAAGGTTTTATGCCTTCCATCCACATCGACAATATAGTCGACATCAGAAATTTTCGAGACTATAGTGTATGGACCCTTCCAAGAAATGAGAAGTCTATTCTCTCTTGAGGGCAGTAAGACATATGCTTTGTCTCCAGGACAAAGTTGACGTAGGCGTCTTTTCTTATTAGCAAATCGCCTAGCTTTTTCTTTCGCAAATTCGGAAGATGAAGTTGCTAACCTGCACGATTCGATAATCTTTTCTCTAAGAGCTATAACATATTCATATGACGATTGTGTATCATCGTCAATATTATCGGAAGTTATCAAATCGTGTAACAAGGACATTGGCCCGCGCGGTTGCGCGCCAAAGACAAGTTCGAAAGGAGAAAACCCTGTATGCTCGTTGGGAACCTCTCTATAGGCAAAGAGGACTGCAGGTAAAACCCTGTCCCAATCTTCAGGATGATCCTCCGTTATCTTGCCAAGTAAGTTCTTTAGTGTCCTGTTAAGACGTTCTACCAATCCATTGGACATTGGATGATAAATACTACTGAGAGACCTTTTAATGTCTAGCGTAGCCATTACCTGAGACATAACGTCCGAAATTAACTGAGTGCCGTGATCCGACAGTATTTCTCCGGGGAATCCCAGACGAGAAAATACGAGCCAAAGAGCATCAGCGATATCGACAGTTGATATGCTCTTCAGAGGAATAGCCTCTGGCCAACGCGTGCACATGTCCACGCAAGTGAGGATAAATTGGTGTCCTCTGGCTGACTTAATTTTGAACGGACCAATGATGTCTATAGCCATTTTCTGAAACGGCCGAATCGGAATATCTGCAGCCTGAATAGGAGCAGCATGTCTCGGACCCCTAGACTTGACCTCTTGACAAATTTTGCAAGATCGGCAATAAATTCGGATGTCTTTATTCACGAATGGCCAAAAGAATGACGCAAGGACTCTAGTTTTAGTTCTGGAAAAACCCATGTGTCCCGCACACTGAGAATCGTGTGCATGCCGAAGAATTAAGGCTCTCATACACTTAGGCACAAGAATTTGCGAGTGCATAGACTTGTCCGAGTGTTGTACCATTCGTACCAATATACCATTCTTCATAGTGATATACGATTTGTGATTCGTATTTTTATTGGGATCCCCTTTCTTTGCAAGAAGGAAGTATTTCTTCAAAGAAGGATCCTCTTCTTGACGTTTAACAAACGAGTCATGGGAAATCACCAAGTGCTCGTCTTGGCTATCAACTTCATTACTATTATCAGATGAAGTTGGGGGATTAAGAGCTTGAGCTCTTGTCACCACTGCATTGACCGTTTGAATGTTTTTTTTTTCTTCCCAACTAGAAATTTGTTGCGGGGTGCATTCCTTAACCCCATGAATACGACCGATTATAAGATCCGCAATAGGATTAGGAAGAAGACATGCATGGACATCTCCTGTGAAGAAAGGAGTGTCAATCCTAATAATAGCAGTAGGATAGCTTTCCATAGTACCACCAAATGTAACACATTTGATTGTTTTTCCAATGGCACAGCAAGGATCTATCAGAGACTCCTTAACCCCGACGGTAGTACATCCCGAATCGAAAAGTACTGAGACTAGCCTATCATTTATTAGACCTTTATGTAAGATGAGAGATCCTCTCCCATCATGCGCAACTGTAGCAGGTAGAGCAGGAAGAGGGTGACCACAACTTAGCGTAGATACAGTTGATGAGTCAAACAATGTTAAGCATTGGGGCATTCAGTTGCTCTCCCAAAATCGAAAGCACAACCAGTGATAGCCCTAGAGTTACCACTATCATTTACTGTATTACAGGCTCCATCAAACTCTTGTTGCGCAGAGTTTGCCTGTTGGTAAGGTCTTTTTTTGTTAAACCTAGGTCTACCTCGATTATCATTTCCCCTGTAATTATTTCGACTATCATTTATCCCCTGTAATTGTTTATCATTTCACCTGTATTGCCTATTGTAATCAATCATTCCGGTTTGAATCCCGTTTCTAAATTCACCATCGTCATAATCTTGACGTCGAGAATGATTACCTCGAAAAAAAATTTGAATAGTT
>JAMPIV010018179.1:0-10000 GCA_024509875.1 Oreohelix idahoensis
AGCGACACTTATAGGATAGATCAATTACAGTCTTGTTCGATGATGTGGAACAACACTGTCTTCATTTTTGTCCATTTATCTTCAATAATCATGGTATCCCGACTGTCATTATTAAATAACATATTAGTTCACGATGCAACAAGAAATAGGCCATGCCGTGCCCAGCCAGACTAATTTGCTTTTAATATTCCAAAAAAACACTAACATTAAAATTAAAGAAAAAAGTACTTTTTTAATTTTAAATTATTTATATTTTATTTAAATTTGTGTAATATTCCTAACATCTGCGTATTAAGACCCGCTGAAGTTCAAATCAAGGGCTTGGTATCGCGCAAAAGCGTAGTCCAATAAAATGACTGGGGGGGGGGTCGTCCCGGTAACTTATCTAGGGGTCGGGGGGGGGGGGGTTTCTGGTCCCTTCTGTCGAGTTGCTTACTTTTTATGTCAACTTGGGAAACGTGTAGACTTTTTCGCCCCCCTCTTTTCTAAGTTTTTTTCCCGCTCCGGGCTGTCTGTTGGCTTACCTTTTCTACTAGTCACACGTGGGAATCCCATACCCCCCCAGTCCATGTTTTGGTCTAGGCGATCATGTATATTCGCAGCCTACGCATTATGTTTTTATCCTTTAAATGTTATCTTTGGAGGTATTTTACCGTTGTATCTCTGTCCAATTTCACTACACATCTCCCCACTTGAAAACATGCCTATGGCAAGTTTCCAAAACCAGCGATACACATAGGTAAAATTACTCCTCACGTCTGCCACTACTCTAATTTTGATCACAGGGGTGCCGACTGAGGAAATCTGCACCGACATTCAATTTGCCTGGGATATATTGGATACTAAACTGATAAGGTTGAAGCAACAAAGACCACCTCAGCAATCTTGCGTTTTCATGCTTAGCCTGAGACAAGAACACGAGAGGCTGATGGTCCGTCTCCACCACAAATGTCCTACCATACAGATAGATTTGAAACTTCTTTATTGCCCAGATTAACGCTAAACATTCTTTTTCGCTTGTGGAGTATCCTTGTTCCGCCTTATTCAATTTGCGGCTTGCATAAGCGACTGGTTTCAGTTCCCCATCAGGTGAAGATGATCTTTGCAACAAAGCCCCTCCTAGTCCTACATTACTTGCATCGGTTCTTAAGACAAAGTCCTGTGTCAAATCAGGCAGTTTGAGAATAGGCTTGCTAGTGAGTTTTTCCTTTAACTCTTGGAACGCTAGTTCACATTGTGCAGTCCAAATAATTTTATCTGGAAGTCCCTTGCGAGTCAGATCAGTCAGAGGAGCACAAATAGCGTTAAAATTTTTGATGTATTTCTGATAAAATCCGCATAACGACACAAATGATCGCACGTCCTTTTTTTGTTTGTGGCCTAGGTGCTCTCTGCAGTTTTTCCAAGTTCTTAGGATCAGGGGTCATATTACCCTGATATACAGTGTGCCCCAAGAATTCCAACTCTTTACATCCAATACAACATTTTGTTGGCCTAGCAGTCAAATTCGCCTCCCGAAGTCTATCAAACAACATCTCCAGAGCTTCAATGTGTTCTTCAAATGTCTCTGTGGCGACGAGAATATCATCCATGAAATTCGTGATACATGGGTTATTCAGGGGATCCAACAATTTTCGCATCATCCTTGAAAACACACTCGGAGCATTTTTCAGTCCGAATGGTAGCATATTGAATTCATAATGTCCATCCGAAGTGCTAAAAGCCAAATAAGGTCTCACTTCAGGCTTCACTGGGATCTGGTAATAGCCTTTACTAAGATCCACCTTTGAAAAGTATTTTGCCTTGTTCAGTCTGGCAAAATAACTGTTTTGTGTCTGGTAATGGATCCACTTGTCCTTCTGTGACAGCATTCAGTTTCCTGTAATCTATGCACAGTCTGTGTTCCCCAGACGGTTTTCTCAACAAAACGACACTAGAACTAAAAGATGATTCACTGTGCGAAATAATCCCCTCCTTCAACAAATACTCTATTTCTTCCTTCAATGCCTTCTCCTTCGCGAACGGAATAGAATAGGCTCTCATACAGATTGGGTTTGAGTCTACCAGTTTCATGTCATACTGTAGCAAATTTGTATGGCCTGGTTTATCTGTTAATACATCTGTATGTTCCTCCAGAACCTGTTGAACTCTCTCTCCCTCTGGTTTTTAGTCAGGTGCTTACTGACTTTTACCTGTGCTGCTGTTTCACAAGGATGTAATGGGTATTCATGTGAGGTGAGTGGTTCTTTTTGCATCTGGGTTGCAATAGCCAAGGTCAATAAGGGGGTGCTTTCCTGGAGTGGTCTGTCCAGATACTTCTTTAACAGGTTTACATGATAAACTTTTTCCTTCCCCTTTTTGTCAATTTTATAGTTTGTTCTAGACACCTTCTCTAAAACCGTATATGGACCTTGCCAACCAATTTGTAATTTATTCTGGCTTCCGGGTAGTAGAAGCAGCACCTTCTCTCCGACTGCCAGTTCCCTGTCCTTTGCCTTCCTATTAAAATATGCTGCATGTTTCTTCCTGGCTTGCTTCAAATTATCATTTGCCAGTTTCCATCCAGCTTTCAAAAGAGTGATCAGTTCGTTCACATATTGATACGATGAGGTAACAGTCTCTTCCGCCTTCTCATCTGTCCAGGTCCTTAATAAAGTTACATCTGGATCTTTAATTTATCATACGTATTTTTCATGGAACCCGTCTGGTCCCGTCCCTTAGAAGCTTTATAATGAGGACTTTTCTTCCTAGAATCATCACTCACAAATCGACCACTACCAATTTTTTTCTGGGGTTTGTCTCCCCACTTTAGATTGCTTATGAGAGATCTTCGCTCTCTTGTCTGTTCCTCCAGTTTATATAATCCTGACCGAGGGATTGTCAGATTATTCTGGGTTAAATTTCTTCTTTGTACTTGTCGCATAGTGGCCATGTTAATCCATTCAAGTGACGACTGGGGGGTGAAAAGGGGGCTCCCATTCCACTTTGTCTACCTGAGTATAATTAGTTTTCCTTTCAGGCCTAAAGTTGCCCCGTGGCGTTTCTAGGTCCTGCACATATTTTCCCTTTGTGGGTGTTCCCTCATGAAATATGCCACATGCTTCTACAAAGTTTTCAACATCGACATTTACGTCGGGCCAATAGTATTTTCGAGCAATCTTTTGGCAGATGGTACCGACTTTCTCATGGTCACCATCTTTTCCAACATGTAAGCTCCTTATTAAGTTTGCCCTATATATCTTGGGAAGAACTAACTGTCCGTGACCAGTGGATCTAGTTCCTGTCTTCCTGTATAATAGTTTGTTCTTCATGAAATATTCCCCCTTGCTCGGAGGTGTGTGGCATTTGGGCAATTTTTTAAAACATGGCTTGAGTGTCCTATCCTCAGCCTGCGCCTTCCTCATCTCCTCTGGATGAGCATTTATAGGTTCACCTTCTTCCTCCTTCTTCTGTGACCTGGTCTGCACTGTCGCCATGATCACAGGTTTCTCGGGATTCCCCAAGAAGACGTATCTACACCCCAATATCAGAGGGTAGATTGGTTCATCTATCACTGCTGCTCTGATTTCTCCTTCCACATAGCGAGTTTTCACCGTTATCCTTGCGATGGGAAGTGTCATGAGTGGTATGTCCTTAGTCGCCCCTTGTATTTCCACTGTTTCTGTGGTATACTGACTTGGGTCCACTAGGCTAGACTTCACAACTGAATCATAATCCAAACCTGTATCATAAAGGCACCTTATGGTGACCCCATTACAAATAACATCCTCACAAACTGGGGGGTGATAAGGTTCCTGTTGTCCCTTAGGATTAACCTTTAATCTTTGCGTCCCCGACTTCATTGCAGCAATGTTTGAAGGTTTCCTTCTACAAAATTCGGTGTTATGGTTATCCTTCTTGCACCATTTACACCATCTTTTTCCTTGGTTCAACGGTTTTCTTTCATTGAACTTTTGGTCATTGAACTGTGAGTTTCTGTCGCGATAGTCATTTCTTGGCCGCTCAAATTTTGTCCTACCTTTATTTCCCTGCTCTCTATTATCAAATTTATTAAATTGCTGTGGAGCTTTAAAATTGTCTATGTGCTTCTTCTTAGCACCACTTACCTCTGCCTGGGCTGCCTGATACCTCTCAGCAACATTTAAAATTTCCCCCAACTTCTCTGCACCTTGTTCCATGAGAAATTTTCTCATGTCTGGAGCCATGGACTCTCTCAATTGCTCAATCATGATCATTTCTTTAAGATCTTGGGTCTTCCCCAGAGCCGTCCATTTCTCCAAATAGGTTTCTAGTCTAGCAGAGAATTGGTGGTATGCCTCCCCAGACAACAGTTTGGCATTTCTAAATTTCTTACGATAAAATTCACCATTCTTCTCGTATCTTAATAACAAAGCCTGCTTTAACATGTCATAATTGTCTTGGTCTTCCCTGTTCATTTTAGCAAATACTTCATAAGAAGTACCTCTCAATCCTTGTGATAGCTTTAAGCTCCACCTCTCTCTCTCTAACCCATATGTAGTAGCTAATAACTCAAAACGTCCTAGGTACCCCTCTATGTCATCGTCTTTTTCAACAAAATGGTCTAAATGAAACCCCATAGCTGAGTTTGAGGCTCCAAGACTGGGCGTAGCATCTGAGGCAAAAGGGCTGGCACCATTTTCAGGAGCCGGGCCTTGTAATTCCAGCTCCCTTAGTCGTAATTCGTGCTCCCTTTGCAACCTTCTATCTTCTGCCTCCCTTTCGGCCTTTTTATCTTCTGCCTCCCTTTGCTGTCGTTTTTCTTCTGCCTCCCTTTGCTGTCGTTTTTCTTCTGCCTCAATCTGCAGCCTCTTAATTTCTCTATCAGCCTCTAACCTCTTCTCTTCAACCAACCTGTCAGACTTCAATTTTCTTTCAGCCTCTTTTTCTAATCTCCTTTCTTCCCGTTCAATATATTTATCACATTCAGCCGTTACGTATTGAATTAAAATTTGACCATCCATTCCCATCTCCTTCGCGGTGAGCACAGCAGCTGATCTAAATTTTGCCAGCTCCGCCATACTTTTGAGACAATATAATAATATACAAGCTAAATCTCTAACCAGTAAATACACTAAGTACTTCTTATGACTATAGTCTAACTAATTCTAACTAACCAGTTAACTAATTAATTATTACTGGCTGTGAAGATTCACCAACTTTTATCTGCAGGGACACTTTTAATGTTAAAGGGAATTTTACAATTTATTTCCCTACTTTTATTTCTCCCACCAGGAGATCCTAATATTACTGTTGGGCTAATTATCCCTGGACAAGACCCCAATTTATGTAGTGGTGTTTGATGGTATTGTATGATGTTGATATTACTAAATGTAATTGTATGAGGCCAGCTGTGAAGGCTCCTGAGATAAAATGTAGTTGTGAATTGTCAGAAGGCCTTTCTTGCTACCACTACGACCTCACACTTAATTTTTTTTTTAATGAATGTGGCTACGTAAAGTGTCTAGGTTTATGATATGTAGTGTGGTGTAATAGGTTATAGATATACCCACAGATATTTAACAAGACTAATAATATTAATAAATGTTAAAATACACTGAACTAACTCACGTGTGTAAAATTTTTTGATAAAATTATATTACATTTATTTTGTTCTGTATCAATTTTTTAGGTTGACCAGAACTTAAAGGATTTAGAGATTATGAAAGAAATGCATGGAATATTATATCATAAATGCAATAGTGTACATATATATGTACTATACTAGTTAGTTTTATTAAAATGTTCTAGTAGTCATCTACTTGGGAGGATAGTTACTGTTTGTGCTGTTGGGGTGGCCTCATCACACCTGTCTATATTGACTACACAGTGTCCAGAAAATGGTGGGAATTTTTATGAGGGTATTAGTAACTAAACGGGGTTGGTGAATGTCCAGCAGACCAGAGGCTCACTCATCTTGTCGTTGGAGCTCTGGTGCTGAAAACTGATGATCCCACCTCTCCGTGCTGGCGGGCAATAATGGTGGTCTCTGTCACAAGTACTGCACAGATACACTCGAGTAAGTCACCAACTGAATAGACACTGCTTGGTTGACAACAGAAACTCGCAGCTCTGCAATCAAAGTATGGGCCATGTGTCAAAATCTATTCTCTACCCACGTCTGGACACAACACTGACACAACAACCACATCATACAGACAGGTCAGATCTCTCTGACCAAACAGCACATTTACCATGGTGGTTTTACATCAGATAGATCCTCCCAGACTATAGGTTCTGAAAAATATTTATTAGTTGTCTGCCCTAAAAGAGGATAGGTAATATGTTTCATTATTCTCAACACCTGATCTGTCTTGCCTAACCCTTGCTGGAGTTTATGTACATTGTTGGTCCCTAGACCCTGACTAGGGCGGGGGGTCTAGAGCAAATCCCTACTTGTTTGTAAGGCTGGATTTCGATATGGCAGTATCAAATCACTCGAACATGAAACAATATTCAAAATATATAAGGAAATAATTTCAATCTTACCAGATTATGAATAAATAACACAGAATTGCTAGCAAAACTCAGCTGAGCTGCTGGCTATAGTATGGCGTCCCTAAATTTATTACACTTTCTTTCATATGGAAATCACCACACTTTAAAATCTGTGTCTATCACTGAACAACTATTGAAGAATGGCCCCACTTTCGCGTCTGAGCGCTAATGATATGATTGTCTGTGGCCAATCACTGCCTAGGTTTATTTTAATTTCAAATTTCCTACCATAAAGTCATTTCAGTCATGCTTCAGTCAAGTATGGATGGTTATCTGTTAGTCTGTCCGTCTCTACTTGTGTTTCTACAAAATGTACTTGATTTTTGAACCAACCTTTCTCTCCCCTCCAAAATTTTGTCGTTAAAAGTTATATTTAGACACAGCTACCACCCAAAAACCCTCTCTTCCATACTACGTAGATTTGAACACCTGCGTTTCGAGGTCGTGTTTTTTTGTGCAATTAGCGACACTTTTAGATTCAATACAGTCTGTCGATGATGTGAACAACACTATCTTTTGTCATTATCTTCAATATTATCTATCCGTCTGTAAAATTAAGAACATATTAGTTCACTGCTCAGAATAGGCCATCCGGCCAGCTAATTTTTATATTCCTAACATTAATATTAAGAAAAAAGTACTTTTTAAATTTTTGTAATATTCCTAACATCTGCGTTTAGCCGCTGAATTCAAATCAAGGGCTTGGTATCGCGCAAAAGCGTCCAATAAATGACTGTGGCGTAACATATTTATGGTCCCTTCTGTCGAGTTGCTTACTTTTTATGTCAACTTGGGAAACGTGACTTTTCTCCGTTCCCCTCCCCCCCCAATTGCGTCTCCTTAGCCTTTCTAGTCTCACGCAATCTTTCCAGTCATATTTTTCCTTTTTGATCCGCCGTTCCCCTCCTGTCTAGCAAGTCAATTATTATGGAGGATGATGACCCGCGGTCTAGGCGATCATGTACATCAGCAGCCTACGCATTATGTTTTTATCCTTAAATGTTATCTTTGGATGTATTTTACCGTTGTATCTCTGTCAATTTCACTACACTTGTAAGAAACGCAATTTGATGGTCTGAAATGAAACAAAGTTGATTGAACTAAGATTGTTCTTTACGGACTTGACATCCTGTATTTTACTTAGCGGTGACAACTATGCAGTCTACATATAATAACTTGAAAATGTTCACATGCCTATACCAGAAATGTTTGATATCGTTAAGTGGTACTAGTGGTATTTTCCATTCCCAGGATCTATCTGAGAGGTCATTTTGTCTTCTGGACTTTATGAGAGTGGTAACAACACTACCTACTTCTATTTAAATGTGTTATTGTTTTATTTATTATGTTGTATACATTTTACTTTGTCCTCGCTTTTTTTTCCTTTCTGTCTTTGTTTCTTTGTCCCTGACGAAGGCCTTGTGGCCGTAAAGTTGGCAATTCTCTGATCACTTTGTCCTAGTAAGCCGCATTAAGTTTTGCTCTACCCCACAGTTGTATATTTCATCAGACTGTTATGATATTTGGTCTTTTGAGACATCGCTTTTTTGATTCAGTGAGACATTATGATATTTGGTTTAGTGAGACATCGCTTTATTTGATTCAGTGAGACATTACGATATTTGGTCTAGTGAGACATCGCGTTATTTGGTTCAGTGAGACATTATGATATTTAGTCATGTGAGGCATTGCTTTATTTGATTCAGTGAGACATTGATATGTATTCCAGTGAGACATTATAGTATTTGGTCTAATGAGACATTGTGATATCTGTCTCAGGGAGACATTATGATATTTAGCCCATGAGACATATGATATTAGGCTTAATGAGGCAAAATGATATTTGACCTAGTGAGGTTATATAATATTTGGCCTACTGAGGCTATATCATATTTGGCCTATTGAGATTACAAGATGTTTGGCCTAGAGAGGCAACATGATAATTGACCTAGTGAGGCAACATGAAAACTGGCCTATTGATATAGCGTGTTATGTAGCCTAATGATGCAACATATTAAGCCAAATTAAACAGTATTCTTTTTGACCTACTGAAGATAACGTGCTAGTGAGCCTAATGAGATTTCACGATATTAGTCAGTTTAAACCACATCGCATCTGATCTAGTGAAAAACCATGATATTTGACCACTTGAAACTACATTGCATTTGGTCCAGTAAAAAAACCATGATATTTGGCCAGTGGAAACTATATCGCATTAGGTCCAGTAAAATACCATGACATTTGGCTAGTTGAAAATACATCGCATTTGGTTCAGCCAGTAAAAAAAACCATGATATTTGGCCTGTTGAAACAACATCGCATTTGGCCCAGTAAAAAAACCCTGATATTTGGCCAGTTAAAACAACATCGCATTTGGCCCAGTAAAAAAACCATGCTATTTGGCCAGTTGAAACAACATCGCATTTGGACCAGTAAAACAAATATGATATTTGGCCAGTTGAAACCACATCGCATTTGGTCCAGCCAGTAAAAAAACCATGCTATTTGGCCAGCCGAAACCACATCGCATTTGGCCCAGTAAAGAAACCTTGATATTTGGCGAGTTGAAATAACATCACATTTGGCCCTGTAAAAAACCATGCTATTTGGCCAATCAAACTACACCGCATTTGGTCCAGTAAAAAACCATGATATTTGATCTGACTTCATAATATTTTTCACAGTGAGACATATGTTGGCCTTATGAAACGTAATGAAATTTGGCTTAGCGAGACAACTTGTTATTTAGTCTAACGAGACAACTTTATACTTGGTCTAACGAGACAACTTGTTATTTAGTCTAACGAGACAACTTGTTATTTAGTCTAACGAGACAACTTTATACTTGGTCTAACGAGACAACTTGTTATTTAGTCTAACGAGACAACTTTATACTTGGTCTAACGAAACGACTTGATATTTAGTCTAACGAGACAACTTGTTATTTAGTCTAACGAGACAACTTGTTATTCAGTCTAACGAGACAACTTTATACTTGGTCTAACGAGACAGCTTGGTATGTGGTCTAACGACACAACTTGATATTTAACTTTGTGATGGAACATGATAGTTGATGAGGAATGAAATCTGGCCTGGTGGACATAATATTTGACTCAATCAGAAAACATGAAACCAGGCCAAGTGGCTCAGTCAGAGAATATGATAACAATTGACTCAATAAGAGAATATGATTACATTTGACTCAATCAGAGAACATGATATCTGGTCTAATGGCGATAACGTTTGGTTCAGTCACAGGACAATGATATTTGGCCTAGTTGTTGTTATTGTTGTTGTTTAACTAGGACTGCTGAAGCGTGTTTAAAGAATTAAAGTCATGAGCTCCAGTTTCTCCAGCTTGGCTTACATTTAAGGGATCGTCACATCTGGTCCCAAGTTAGGAGTAAGAAGTGCGTGGCATACTGTGCATTTCCCGCCATCCAAGGGGAGCTCTCCAACTATGCAGAGCTAAAATACTGTACTC
>JAMPIV010018179.1:12500-140000 GCA_024509875.1 Oreohelix idahoensis
TAATAATCCACCAGGACCGAAATATTGGCAAGCACTCAGAACAAATAGTCCATAACATGAAATTCACAGCTAACTTGCTGGCAAAGGGAAAATATGTGCGTCCTAACAGGACGATGGCTAGATTCTGACTGACAAAACTTGCGCTTATTTCCCGACTTCCGGTAGTCACATGACTCACCGGTTCGGCAAGCTCCGGCGTCGCCCGGCTGCCTTTTCGTACAAACGATGCACTGCGAAATAGCGCCGTGACAACTACCTCCCCCCCCCTCCCCAGAGAGAAAACGTAGTTTTCTTCCATCGGAGGAAGCTTCGCCCGAGTCATTTGTCACAAGGTTTAGACATACATAACATTCAATTCTATAGCAAATTGCCTTTATGGCACCATAATACATAAATTCAAAGCATAACATAGTATAGCACACACATGGTATTAACATTTGAAAACCACCTCCTTATTCACTCTCACCAAATTATAAAGCTGTACAGAACAACTTATGTTGTATCAGAATAGTACAGGTGGCGTGGGTCAGACTCTGCGGTTCGGTTCACGTTAACCGAAACACCATAACTGAACGCGAACCCGATACCTATCCCTTGCTATTGCTGGATTATCAGCAAGTATGTATGAAGCAACGACATGTGCTTCCACGTGACTGCATCACGCGCACCCCACCTATTCGCGAAAGTCACTTGTGCAACTTTGGTATTGTCCCGCAATGACAATGTGCCCATGTCAGTTAAATGCGCAAGTAGTTATATTGATTTTGTTTTCAATCGGAGCTAATCCTTTATATGTTGTTGTTCAAGTGCTACAGGCCTTCCGCCTGAGATGGAGATTCTTGACTTTTGCTAATTTTCTTTTCCAGGTTTGGTCTTCCCTTTTTGGTTTAGTGATAAGCAAAACGGCTCCAAAATGACAAGGTATATCCAAAAGAAAAACTGTAATGTTCCAAAAACCGCAATGCAGCAAATTCAACCAGAAGTTTATTGAACGTCATTCGACAAGCACTGGTATTTTCACAATGACATGATCGTTTACTTACGTATACACAAAATAGGGAGTTATATCCAAAAGAAAAAAATAACTACTGATCTTCATAATCTCCAAGACGAAACTCGAATCTGGCGTGCCTAACACAACACAATGAATACCCCGCAAATCTCTCTCTTTTCTCGCATTTTCCCCCCTTTTATACAGCTCCTTCTTTTTCCCGCCATTTTCCACACGTCTCGCTCATATTACACACGTCTCTCTGTTTTCGACATTTTCACACGTCTTTCTGTTTTTTCGACATTTTTCACACGCCTCATTTTTCCACCTTAACAATTGGAAAAAACCTAAGATCACAACTCTCACTTCACACTTTCCCACGCATAACACCCATTCATTATTGTTCTCTGGGACTGCACTACCTTCTCTTCTCAGAGCCGTGAATGCTAACTGAACTTTTAATGATACTGCGTTTTAAGCGAAAACGCCTTATCTGCTTTTAAAGTCTGTCATTCTTATATGTAGCATTATAGCACATATAAATGCTAGTGTAGGCCAGCCGGTCACACAAGTCCCGAGGCCACAAAAATGTATCCCATGGGGAGACATTTTCGTCCTATCAACTAAAAATATCAAGTCTTGTACATACTGGAGCAAAATATCAAATGAGGGCATGTACTTATGAGCCATGTGGCAATGGACAATGGTTGAGAAAAATTTATGTTACTTGTACAAGTCATTGAATGGGGGCATACGCATGTGAGCCAAATGAAAAAAATGTGTACAAGGTCACAGTATACATGTGAGCAAAAACAAAAGAAAATTTTGTTACAATATATTGTCTGGGGCGCACACACGTGAGCCAAATGAAAAAAAAAATTGTACAAGGTCACAGTATTCATGTGAGCTAAGGCAAAAATTTTTTTTACAATATATCGTCTGGGACGCACACATGTGAGCCAAATGAAAAAAAAAATTGTACAAGGTCACAGTATACATGTGAGCAAAGGCAAAAATAAAATTTGTTACAATATATCGTCTGGGGCGCACACATGTGAGCCAAATGAAAAACAAATTGTACAAGGTCACAGTATACATATGAGCAAAGGCAAAAAAAAAAAATTGTTACAATTGGCTGGCAGGAATCTATACTGGTGTCAGGGTGTTCTGGAGCAACGTGCTCGGCCTGTAACCTGGTATTTCGATATTCTAGTCTTTCGCGTAAATCAGCGAGGGGAATATCATCTTCACTGTCGGATGTGCTTCTATATTGTCTCAATCTGTTGACGAGTCACGAAATTGGTCGTTTTCAGAAGTGTGCTGTTCTGCTTCTGAAACAGCGTTGTCTGTGTTTTCTTCGCAATATCTATTGTTGCTCTCGGATTCTCTCCGGCAATATGTATTGTTGCTCTCTGGTTCTCTCCGGCAATATCTATTGTTGCTCACATATATGTGTCTGGTACTTCGATCGGTGGTGATTGGCGGGCGTTGGTATCTCCAGTTAGGTGTCTGCCATCGTCTGTACGGTACAAAGTTAATGTTCTGGGGTTGATTGCAAGTGACCATATTCACGCATCGTTTGATTTCCGGTTGACGTCTATCCATGGAAATAGACTTTCGTGACTGTCGAATTATAAGCTGGTCTTCCATGTCTGCATAATTCAGCTGATAATCCTCGTCGCTGGCGGGGTCCTCGTAGCTGCTGTTTTTCCTGGACTTGTAGCATTGTCCTCTAGGAAATCGACTAGTTGTACTTGTTCTCATCTGCTGTGGGTATCCTCCAGGCAGTTGAGAATACTGTTGGTCACCAAAGAATGCGGGGCGGTGTGAGGTGTGATGTAGGAGCTGACAAGGAATATAGGACTGATTGGTATCAGAGTGTGACATGATCTGATAATTCTTCCTCCACCCTCCTACCGGTTCTACATTCATTTTCCAACCATTCTCGATTGTTAACTGACACTTCTGTTGCTTCCCTATGTTGATGTTATTTATTTGCAATGTCCGTCCTTTCCTCATTTGACCAACAAAATTTCTTACTGCTATCCGATGGTGTCTTCTATTTAGACTACTACATTCTGCTCCTGTTTGGACAGTGTCTCTTCCCCATTTTCTATGGTATGGTTGACAATCATATTGGTGTTGCTGGATATTAATCAAGTGTTGTTGTTGCTGTTGTTGCTGCTGTTGTTGCTGCTGTTGTTCTTGACTTAGATCCATTATAGTGATTATTCCTGTCTGCTTTCACTGAAGAAAAGGGCAGGTCACGGTGCCAAAATGACTGGATATGTGCCCGTGTCAGTAAAATGCGCAAGTAGTTATATTGATTTTGTTTTCAATCAGAGCTAATCCTTTATATGTTGTTGTTCAAGTGTTACAGGCCTTCCGCCTGATATGGAGATTCTTGACTTTTGCTAATTTTCCTTTCCAGGTTCGTTCTTCCCTTTTAGGTTTAGTGATAAGCAAATCGGCCCCAAAATGACAAGGTATATCCAAAAGAAAAACTGTAACGTTCCAAAATCAGCAATGCAGTAAATTCAACCAGAAGTTTATTGAACGTCATTCGACAAGCACTGGTATTTTCACAATGACATGATCGTTTACTTACGTATACACAAAATAGGGAGTTATATCCAAAAGAAAAAATAACTACTGATCTTCATAATTTCCAAGACGAAACTCGAATCTGGCTTGCCTAACACAGCACAATGAATACCCCGCAAATCTCTCTCTTTTCTCGCATTTTTCTCCCTTTTAAACAGCTCCTTCTTTTTCCCGCCATTTTCCACACGTCTCGCTCATTCTACACACGTCTCTCTGTTTTCGACGTTTTTCACGCGCCTCTTTTTTCCACCTAAACAATTGGAAAAAACCCAAGATCATAACTCTCACTTCACACTTTCCCGCGCATAACACCCATTCATTATTATTCTCTGGGACTGCACTACCTTGTCTTCTCAGAGCCGGGACTGCTAACTGAACTTTTAATGATACTGCGTTTTGTGCGAAAACGCTGTATCGGCTTTTAATGTCTGTCATTCTTATATTTAGCATTATAGCACGTATAAATGCTAGTGTAGCCCAGCCGATCACAACAATACCTCTACGAACTTCACTGGCGCGACTTCATTAAACACTCGTTTGAGTGTTCGCCAGCTAGCCTTCGGGGGGATATTGCGGACCCATACCTTGCGGTCACCAACTATCAGGCCTTCGGATATGCTCAGATGTACATTCTTCTCAGGACGATGGCTAGATTCCACCTGATCGTCCGCCTCGGGACTTTGGTGTTGCTGAGCCTCTGCTCCAGCCCATCCCGTGGCGTTATGCACTCCCCGTACATTGCCGACGATCAAATCGGCGACTGAATTCTCGAGGACAAACGCGTTCACTCTACCTGTTATGAACGGGGTGTCCACATTAATACACGCCTAGGGGTAAGTCTCAATTTTGCCCCCAAACGTGGTACACATTACGGTTTTGCCTGTAAGGCAGGACTCGTCGATGCACGACCTACGCACCCCGATTGTGGTATATCCAGTGTCCCTCAACACTGAGACTGGTTTCTTCTCCACCACATCTTTGTGAAGTGCCACCTTGCCAGTCTATAAACCGCCTACAGCTATGGTACTGCATGTCCGCAATGTAGCACTACATTCTCGTTCGCATGGAACAGAGGTCAACCCCCCACACAGTCCTCGCTGTTAATTGTGTTCAACACAAATGCGGAATTCGCGTGTTCAATTGTGGTAGTACACCCGTCAGCATAATGACCCCTTCCATTACAATTGGAGAATCTGCGTTCCATTTTTGACTCATCGCGTGGACATTTGCTGGGACTGCTAGCTGGTGAAGACCGCACATCGGAGTCAGATGATCGGCTATCAGCGGACCAATTCCTCCGCTTGGAATGTTTTGTTTTATAATAAAACCGATCTTCGTAACGAGACTCTTCAAAGCGTACCTGCTTTCGCGTTTGGCGCTCTCCTCCGTCGCTATCACTTCTCCACTGTCGGTTGTGCCAGTTCGACCGGCCATTTCGATGAGATCGGAAATTACCGTAATTCCCTCTGCGTTGTTGATAGGGACTGGAGCGCCTATCGCCCTTCTGCTCTTGGCACCTGCCTGCACTGCCTGACTGATTTTGCCATGGTTGTCGCTGAACTTTGCCGACACCAGCAATTAAGGCGTCATTCAGACCCGATCTCTGGATGGGTTTGCCCGGATGGGCAAGGACATAATGGTGGCCCAACTGTGCCATGGACTCAATGTCTTTTGGCTGGCGCTCTTGGAAGAAAGCTACCAACTCAGTAGAACACGACGACAACACTTTGTCCCGTAGCATTAGATCAACCAAGCCATTAAAATCCTTTGTGATCCCTTCCAACCCGATCCATCTATTCAGCAGAAGCTTGATCTTCGAGATAAAGTCCTCGAAGTCCTGGTCTGCACTTGGAATAGTGTTTGTAAACAGCGTCCTGTACCCGACAGCCGTCAAACGGAACTTCCGGAGCAACCGTTCCTTTACCTTGTCGTAATCTGCCCGCTCTTCCAGCAGGAGGCTATAAAAGGTCTCCATCGCAGGCTCCACTAGCAATGTGGATAACAGAGATGGCCACTGATCTCTGTCAGCCTTCCAGGACACGCATTCGGCCTCGAACCTCTAAAGGAAAAAATCTAAACTGTCGATTTTGTCGTTAAAATGTGGCACATGCAGCCTAAAGTGACGATGAGATCCCCCGGAGTCGAGTTCTGACCACTCGCACCCGCTTCTATTCTTTTTAATTGTATTTCCTTATCAGCTTCCACCTGCAGTCTTTTTTCCTCCGAAGCTAATCTCATTCTCTCCTTTTCCAATTCTAACTCTCTATCCTCTTTCATCTTCTTTTCTCGTAATTCTAACTCTGCCTTCTTGAGTTCTCGTTCCTCGGCACGTAAATCTCTTATGGCATCCTGATTCTCTTTTGAGTGGAATTCTGCCTTGGCATACTCCGTTAGTTCTTTCCCAGTGTACCCACATTCTTTGCCTATCCGAATGAAACCATCTAAGTCCATGATGTACACTCACAATACTCAATATTATCTATGACTGCTTCTTTTGCTATAAATTCTCACTATGCAGCTACTCAATAACCTCTACCAAAAATTACCTCACTTATATCGACAGATACCTCTATGCTTACAAAGTATGCAGTAATGATATATAAATAGCAATATCTCTTCTCAAAGTACAAACATATGCATGTAAATATAATCCACTTCACCCCTCAATGTATATATATATAATCCACTTCACTCCTCAATTAACCTCTTGGTTAATGTCTCCTTACTCTCTAGGTTTTGGTCCTTCCGACCACTTAGTCTCTGTGATACAACTGAAAAGACCCTTACTATAGTCGAAAGTTGTATTTCCCTGGCTGATAATACCTCTTGATGCTATACCACCTCACAGCTGTAAGGTTGTGGCACCGCCACCAAATTGAAAAATAAGTCAGCTTCTACACCACCGTATCTCACTAGCACCCACCCTGGTGCTGTACTCTGACAGTATTTCAGTTCTTTATATTCTTTCTAATACAAATGTTTACAACTGGCAAAAATGAACACTCCACAGATGAAAAGACACACACTAAACGCAACGATAACTGCCAGTCACGAAGAATAAGATGACAGACAAGATAAGAGCAGGGATAGACTGATATATACAATGCATGACTGACAACGAACTAAAACAAGGGATACCCGTTAACGTATTTACAAGACAGCAAGAAGGAACAAGAGATCACACCACTTAAACACAACACTAGAATTACTGAATGTACAGGACAACGTACAAACTCCACCAGTACACCTAACAAAAACTGAGCTTGGAATGTTAAGTAAGGCAGTCGCAGGAAACACTTCTGCCTGACTCCACCACTAAACATACCCAGCCACACCCTAGAAGAAATCAGTCTAATCCAATCTTTTCCCACAAGTAAGAAAAGGAAGAATTAAACTCGCCACCCGTCCACCCTTGAACTCACAAATATAATATTAAACACAGCAGACTAAACAACAACTACACTTAACAATGAAGTGTTGAGAGCTATCTCCTTCACTAGCCACTAACCAAATCACACCAATCAAAATAAGCTAATTTATAATTAAGCACTAATAACACTATAACATATCCATTGATTTACTATGTATATAATAATAATGACCCCAAGTGATAGGAAATTAGAGTGACAGATCCCACCTAACTACCTAATGCCATATAAAGACACAGCCTAAGTTTCTACAACGAAAGCGAGGAAACAGAACAAAACAAAAGGAAGGAAAAACAACAACAAACCAAAAAGAATACCTCCAGAACCAGATGTTGAAACAGAACAAAGCTTATTGCTTTATGCTAACCTAACACGACCCCAACAGAAAGATTCCACTACACTGGAAGACCAGACTGTACGATAAGTTGTACCAGGCGGATAGACAGAAAAGAAAATTTAGAAGGAAGAAAATAGAATTTAAAGGAGAAAAAAAACATAAATACAACAGATCATACACAGATATTCAAACAAAAACTTAACTGATGATCCAGCGATGTAACTCCACGTAGCTCCTCAGACACAGATGATGGTAGATTAAACAGCACGAACTAGACTTCACAGACTTGAAGAAATCAAAACGAAAATAAAGTATAATGAGCGTGATGATTATGATCATGAATATTATGATTCAAACCCAAATAGGGGTTATAAAAGGGGAAATAATAATTATAGAAACAATTATAACCGAGGTAGATCACAACACAAAAGACATGGTAAATCTTATTACCAGGCTAACTCTGCACAACAGGAGTTCCACGACGCCGGTAATCAGAATAATGATAAAAAAGACTCCAATAGTGTAGCAAATTCCGCTTTCGATTTTGCTAGAGCATCTGAGTGTTCGCAATGCAAAACATTATTCGATCCAACCACAGTTTCTACTTTAAGCTGCGGTCACCCGCTTCCCGCTCTCCCTGCGTCAATCGCGCATAATGGAAGGGGTGCTCTTGTTTTCAATAGAGGCCTAATAGATGGTACTCCGGTATCAATTCTTTTCGATTCGGGGTGCACTACCATCGGAGTGAGGCAATCACTCGTAAATCCTTCTCGAGCTACAGGCGATGTAGTCAAATGTGTAACATTTGGTGGCACATTGGAGAAGTACTCCACTGCCATTATCAATATTGCTACGCCTTTCTTTACAGGAGATGTGCAAGCATGTCTCTTGCCGAATCCGATCGCTGATCTTATCATCGGTCGCATTCATGGAGTGAAAGAATGCACTCCACAGCAAATTTCTAATTGGGAAAATGTTAATATGCAATCTGCCAATGCAGTAATCACTAGGGCTCAAGCTCTTAATATGCCACAATCTTCACATTCTGAAGATAATGATGCGCAGATCCAAGATGATCCCTTGGAGATTTCCCATGATTCCTTTATAAAACAGCAGGAAGATGATCCTACTCTAAAGAAATTCTTTACTCTGGCAACAAAAGGTGATCCGAATAATGATACAAATCGTAAATCTTGGATTACGATGAAGAATGGCGTACTTGTACGTATGGTACAAGACTCCGCTAAGTCCATTCATTCTCAAATCCTTGTGCCTAAAAATATGAGAGTTAAAATCTTACAGCACGCTCATGATTCGCAGTGTGCTGGACATATGGGTTTTTCCCGTACTAAAGCTAGAGTTCTTGAATCTTTCTTTTGGCCTGCTGTGAATAAGGACATACGAATCTATTGTCGATCTTGTAAAGTATGTCAAGAGATTAAATCCAGAGGTCCACGCCATGATGCACCTATTCAGGCTGCAGACATTCCCATTCGACCATTTCAAAAAATGGCGATAGACATCATTGGTCCATTTAAGATAAAGTCTGCTAGAGGACACCAATTTATTTTGACGTGTGTTGATAAGTGCACACGTTGGCCGGAGGCTGTTCCTCTAAAGAGCATAACTACTGCTGATGTCGCAGATGCTCTTTGGTTAATATTTTCTCGTCTGGGATTTCCAGCAGAGATATTATCCGACCATGGTACCCAACTCATATCGGATACCATGTCTCAAGTAATGTCGACTCTTAAGATAGAGAGATCGCTGAGTAGTATTTATCATCCTATGTCCAATGGGATGGTGGAACGTCTGAATAGAACTCTGAAAAACCTACTAGGTAAGATAACAGAAGATCATCCTCAGGATTGGGATAGGGTTTTACCCGCGGCTCTCTTTGCATATAGAGAGGTCGCCAACGAACATACAGGATTTTCTCCCTTTGAACTTGTCTTTGGCGCGAAACCGCGAGGTCCTATGTCCTTACTTCATGATCTTATAACTGCTGATAACATTGTCGATGACACAAAATCCTCTTATGAATATGTCATCGCACTTAGACACAAGATTATTGAAGCATGCAAATTGGCAACTGCTTCTTCTGAATTTGCGAAACAGAAGGCAAGGGAATTTGCCAATAAAAAGAGATGCTTGCGACAACTTTGTCCAGGTGACAAAGCATTTGTCTTGCTACCTTGTAGGGAAAATAGACTTCTTATTTCTTGGAAAGGTCCGTACGATATAATATCAAAAGTTTCCGATGTTGACTATATCGTCGATATTGACGGGAAGCGTAAAACCTTCCACATCAACATGCTCACGGAATTCCATGAACGTCCGGATTATTTACAACCTGTTTTCCAGGCAACGGACGATTTTCCAGTCCAACATGGACAATACTCATCTCTGTCAGTAATACAGGATGAGGAAACGAGTTTCTCGGATGTAAATCTACCTTTTCCAATGATTCCTCTTCACTCTAATGAATCATGGAAAGATGTTGCAATTTCTCCCGAATTATCTCCAGGAGAGCAGAAACAAGTTTCTACTATGTTAGAACAATTTCAGGATGTCCTTACTGACATTCCTGGTCAAACTGATGTCATTCAACATGACATTATTCTTACTGACCATAGTCCTATAAGAGTCAGACCGTATCCTATCCCGATACATTTTCAAGCACAGGTAGAGAAAGAGTTGGATGAGATGATAGAGTTAAAAATTATTGAACCATCCACATCAGCATATTCTTCGCCGATGGTTATTGTACGGAAAAAAAGACAATAACATACGTCTTTGCGTGGATTATCGAAAATTGAACCAAGTGACGAAATTTGATGCTGAACCTATGCCTTTACTAGAAGAGCTACTTACGAGACTATCGAATTCTCATTTCTTTACTAAACTCGATTTGTCTAAGGGATATTGGCAAGTTCCATTATCCGAACACGCCAAACCGTTTACTGCTTTTTCGACGCCTAGGGGTCTATTCCAATGGAATTTCATGCCTTTCGGTCTTATGAACGCCCCTGCAACATTCGTACGCATGATGCGTCGAATCCTATCTCATCGCTCAGATGTCATTGCGTATCTTGATGACATCTGTCTTTTCAGTGATACTTGGAACGATCACTATAATGGGATAAATGAACTATTGTCTATCTTACGCGAGCATAACCTGACAGCGAAACCATCGAAAGCATGTATTGGTTTTAGCGAAATATCTTTCTTAGGACACCGTGTTGGTCATGGGTTCCTAAAAACAGAAGACCATAATACAAGTAAGATACTTAACATTTCTATTCCTAAGACTAAAAAGCAAGTGCGAAGTCTCTTAGGTCTAATACAATTTTATGGACGATTCATTCCGAATCTGTCCTCCATTATGTCACCTCTTTCTTCCTTGCTAAAGAAAGGGTCTCCTAATGTAGTCCATTGGACTCAAGAATGTCAATCCTCTTTGGATAAGGTTAAAACTATGTTTTCTACTTCACCTATCCTAGTATTGCCTTCTAAGGATAAGACATTTATTCTTCGTAGTGACGCTTCATCCACCGGGATTGGAGCAGCACTAATGCAAGAGTACTCTGGAACTCTGCATCCTGTGATGTATATTTCTCGTAAATTAAATGCCGCAGAGAAGAATTACTCGGTCCTAGACCGTGAATTATTTGCTATGGTTTGGTCAATCCTTAAACTGCAAAGATTTCTTCTTGGCGCGCATTTCATCGTGGAAACTGACCAGAAAGCTCTTACGGCTATTCAGAGTAAAAATCTGAAGAGCGCGAGATCAACGCGTTACGCAATTGCTCTGCAGCCATTTCATTTTTCGGTGCGAGCTATCCGTGGGTCAGAAAATGTGATGGCAGATATTTTGTCTAGATGCCCACATGATTCATAACTGTTAAATTATATACCTAACTTTGATACAGTTGTTCCTATGTTGAAATGTGTACACATAGGTAATATCATATATTGATTGTAACACTACTTAGCGGTTCATTGATATTTATTCACCGCTGATCTTTCAATGTTTTTTTTCGTCTTTGATGATCATGATGTTAAGATATCTTAGATGAAATTTATGTATAAACTAAAGTACAAATTGTGTCATTGCTAATATTGTAGTATGCGTTGGTGACACCTCTCTGGAAATATTTATACTTAGAGAAGTATTTTCTCTAGGGTCATAAAACTTATGCTTATCATCTGCGCATTGTTATTGGTGCGTTGTGAGCCTATTGTATGTTGCTCCTAGATGTATTTCAAAAAAAAATGTATCTTTTTTTTTTCCCGAGGGGTGTGGTAATCTGTTGCGTGCATATTTTGACGCACATATTACAAAAATCGATATGGCTATTTAATATGGAAAAGATATAGACATTCATTCATTTGTGTATGAAAATGCTGTCTATAGTAAAGCTAGATAACTCATGATTGATTTACACTTTTGATCATAGGAGTAATCGTTCTTGATATTGATTCGGCGCATGGATATGACACCCATGTCCGTACTTATTTGTTAGGGCCAGAAAATATATTAATTTGCTTATTATGTTTATGGCCTGAATTCATATGTATTACATATTATTAGTACAAGTAGAATCAGTCCTATATTGTATATTTTTGATGGGTAGGCAGGACTATATTCTTGTTATGCCGCTCTAGCGGAAGTATGAGTTGTCTTGACAAGTCGTGATGAGTTCCGAGGTACCGTTTACAATGGCGGTTACGCATTTTCCAGGGCTGGTAGATTCTTCAGTAAAAATGATTTACGAAGTGGTTTGTCTTCTGTAGGAGATTGTGTCTCTACTAGAGCTTGTGTTAGAGACTCTCCTAATGTACGGTACCATGTATGATTCGGACTCCAGGTAATTCCAGACCCTATTTTTGATGATCTCATGTCGGTTAGACCTAGCTGGAATTTTGTGCTTCGCAACGCTAGGGTCACGTTTGTATCGACGAAGATGACGGGCTTCCATATAGCAGTTATGTCTACGTGAAGTAACTGGATTACTGTAGAACTGTTTGGAGGAACTTTAAGAAATTATTCTTATACATTTCAAATTAACTTTGGCTTAGATATACCCTCCTGTGAGTGAGTGAGCGACAACTCAGGGAAGGCGGCCATGTTAAATTCCTGTCATCATATTTTTGAATCACTGTCCAAAGAACGGGCATGTATCTTACTATTCGGACAGTGGCAAGGAGATCTCAATTTTGATAGAAACCCCTTCCATGGTTTCATAATATGATATAAACTGTGAACATAAAGCAACTTTAGTTACTTACCGATCCGCCTTCACTGACGCGCTTAGTCAGATAGGGGATGCGGCCATTATGTATCATGACATTGGAAGCTATTGATGTACTACCCATTATTTATGAATGTGTCATGACTTGTGATCTGCTATGTATGCCTGCAAATTGATGTGTCAACATTATACCCATGATTTACTCGTTATGTCCCAGTGTGTGCGTCTAAATAAACTGTGTAAACAAACATTCCAGCAGTCTGCATTGGTGCCTTGTAGACACAAGTGTATGAGTGATTAGATTGGTCAGAACACGAACAGTACACCATTCGCGTTAATCACACTCTACACTTCTACTCCATATATACACCATCCTGCGTCGGTTGAATTGACCAAGTTTAGGGGCCTGCTTCCCCTGGAGCCTTAGAGGGAAACTACTGCTTACAGCTGCCTTTGCCTTCCCTAACTCAGGACTAGGGTGAGTTACCCATTTACAGCTGGGTAGACTGGAGCATGCCTGATCTCAACAACTCTGTACACTACAATGGACATATACAGTAGTGACACCACAAACAACATGTTACAGTGATTGATAGTGGAGCTTTACAGAAGAAAGAGAATACACCACAACACTTTTTAACAGAAGATTACACAGCACTTTACAATATTCTAACAATATTGTGAACATTTTTCAACCAGGGTAGATGTAAATGTAAACATATTCTATCTATACTGTTAACCTTTTAATTTGAATGTAAAGTAAATGTAAAGCTCATCATCATGTGACGTATTCTTTCCAGAATCTCCATTAAGCTATTCAATTTTTTCAGCCAAAGACAAGTTCAGACTCTCTGTGATGTCCTGGGTCCACCGTCGTCTAGGTCGACCCCTTCCCCTTTTTCCAGGGACCATGCCTTCCATCACTCTTTTTTTCCAGACTATTATGTCTTTTTATATGACCGAAAAATTTCAGCTTCCTTATTGCGATGGTATTTAGGAGCCAATGTTCCTGTACGTTTAGTGAGTGCAGTACTTCTCTGTTGGTCTTTTTTTCTGTCCAGGGTATTCTCAACATCCTTCTGTAGCATTTCATTTCGAATGATGTAATCTTTTTTGCAACTGTTTTAATGTAAAGCTATTCAATTTAAATGTAAAAAAAGTTTTCTCTCGAGGGATTAAGCTTAATTCTCATCGAGGGTAAAGTCTGAGGTAGATGGGATGGTGGAATTGGAAGAAGGGGACACATTACTATGTGTCGGGAAACTTAATACTCAGAAGGTATTTGTTTCTATTCTTTTACCATACTAGTTGGGGTACCAGTTGAGGTACTTTCTCTGGAACAAGAAGGGTACAAGTGGCCTGAAGTCGAAGCTATACATCATCATCAGACGGGGCTTAAAGACGAGAGACCAACTTCGTAGACACTCCCTGACACTTCTGGGAACGTACTGCACCCTACAACCTTGACCAGTGACGAGCGGGATCAGTGATCCAGTCTACCAAGAACCAAATCATCAGAAGGAGCAGAACCGTCACTGACAGTTAAGTAACACATAAAAGTTGCCAAGTGACCTCCTTTACAAACTACCGTTACATCACACAGTGATTATAATTTTTCGGATAAATAATTATTCATTTTAAAAAAAAAACCTTATTAAAACTTAAGTGATTATTAAATCTGTTATTTGTAAATATATAAATTTAACGTCTATTTAGTCATTTTGAATGGACTGCATGTTTGTCTCAGTCAATTTACTAAATACACTCTAAACAGAGCTATACCAGAATAAGAAGAATTCCATTGATTAAACTAGGGAGAGAGCTTGAACGAGCTGAAATAAATCATTGCATAACCCTTTCTTCACAAAAGGCGACGGATCAGATATAAGTTAATAGTGCTTGGCACTAAGCAGCATTGTTCTTGACTTCTGAAAATATCTTGTGAACTCCCTTGAGATAGAAGCATCATTATCCTTCTATCTACAACTTTGCCAAGAGTAATCTTGTGTGAAGGGAGACACCTTTGAAGACCCATATTAGATACTCTTGAGTTTTGGCCACTGTTGGACCACTAATGCAAAGCAGAGGAGTTAATTCCGTGACAACTGCAGTGCTCATAAGAATACATCTGAAAGCTTAACATTTCAAGAAATTTAGCAGCCGGTAGAAGAAACAGGCAGCAGGAATAGTTAGTTTTGCTGGAATGTAAAGCTTTCGAATAAATTAGAAGAAACGCGACTGTCACGGAATTTGTCTCCCCTGCTCCGCAGTAGTTGCCCAACAATGGCCAAACGAAGAGTGTAATGATGGGGGTATTCAAAGGTATGATAATTCGCTCAAGATTACTCTGGCAGTATAAACAGAAGAATGATCATGCTTCTACTTCAGGGGCCTCACAGGAATGTGAAGAAATCAAGCATGACAAGTGAGATCATCTAAGCCGTCATGAACTTTGTATCTTCCCACCCCTTCTGTGAAGTAAATTTTCTCGTGTTTTTTTTCTTCTTTTTTGTTGTTTTTTAGGCCCCCGCAAAAGGTGATTCAGCAATGATTAATTCGATAGTTATGTATGTTTAGGTTAGTTAACACGATAGAGTTCACAAATTGCCCTTGTTTGATACTCAGCTATCAGTGTTGAGTCAGATGGTTGGCTTCTGCTTCAGCTGCTGTCTGGTCCCACACGTGATTTGGACTGTACTGTTTGTCGATAGTCAAATCTTGTGGTTGCAGCACGTCTCTTGCACACGGCCAAAGTAACTGCTAAAGTTGTCAAGTCAAGCGTAGACTGTTGGCAACTTGTACCACAAACTCGGAGCAAACAAAATGCCTCTTTTGAGTATTGGGCCCCTGATATGCGCATTAACCACCTGCCGCTTCCATCCAACACTTAACAACATCAATGTATTAGAAGGAAAAATGTTTGGAACAATGAAGTATCTGAAAACACAAGTGTCAGTCAGGCTGTTACGCCTAATGTTGAGAAGTGTTTGATAGACTGTTACGCCTAATGTTGAGAAGTGTTTGATAGAATGTTACGTCTAATGTGAGAAGTGTTTGATAGAATGTTACGTCTAATGTGAGAAGTTTTTGATAGAGTGTTATGAATTACGTTGAATGTACGTATCCGCTACAACCGTTGTACATACGTTCTAGTTGTACAATAAAACATGAAAAACAACTATCTACCAGTGTGGACTGAGTTGAGAAGTTATGTCTGTTATGTGAAGGTTTCTGTCAATTATCTAATAAGGTGATAAGCTCACATAAATTACGTACGTCAGGAATCTTTGAACCTGGGTTATTAAGATTCAAAGATTATGCATGGCACAGTAAGTGTAAGTCGCACCCTGCCACATTACCTTCAAATTTCCAAGGACAATCGGCCTTCAACAAACGTATACCACATCCTCGGGTTGCAAGCAATCAGGTCAAGGTCTTCCTATGTCTTCATCATATTCATTTCTATCTCCAGCTCTCTTCTACATGCGTTTTTCTGTCTTCGTCTGCTTCTCTTGCCCTGAGATTCCAGAACAAGGACTGCTCTGTAATGCTATCAGCAGGTTTTCTCAATGTGTCCTAGCCATCTCCAGCGTCTTCTTCTCGTCTCTTGTTCCACTGGCACCTGTATAGTTCTTGTCATCAGTTCCACATTCATGATTTTATCATACCACTTCAGTCCTTCTATTCCATGCAAGCACCCATTTATGAAATAGGGAGCCGCGGTAGCATAGTGGTTAGTGCACTGGCTTCCTAGCGCAGTGGTCTATGGTTCGATCCCCAGATGAGGCAGGAATTTTTTAGGCCACAAACGGCTCCTGGGTCAACCCAGCCCCAAATGGGTACCAGAGCAACTCTGGGAAGGTTAAGGCGGCCGGCGTGATGCCGACCACATCACCCCTAGTGTGCCGACGGTCAAGATAATATGGGCCTAACACCATATTCCCAATATGCCTCAATGGGCGTGTAACGGGTTCCTTTACCTTTACCTTTACCTACCCATTTATGAAAGCCTGTAACTTATTGGTGGATTAGTGTGTGTGACTATTTATGTTACCACTTTAAATACATTGGAGCTGTCATAGACCGGAAGGGAGGCATCAAAGAAGAGTTGGGTACCCGAAGAGCAGCAGCTAGGAGACTTTTTCAGGCCATAAATAGAGGATTCCCCAGCAAAAGAAAAGTTGGTAAGAAGACGAAGATGGCTTTATACCGCTCCACCTATGTCCCAATCTTGACATATGGATGCGAGTAATGGGCAATGACTACAACTCACAAAAGCCAGATCCAAACCTCAGATATGAGGTATCTGAGGAAGGTGGTTGAAATACCAAGAAGAGACATGGTCCTCAACCAGACGATACGCCAAGGCCTAAAAATCTAACCCCTGCAGACCCAAGTAGAACAGTCCCAACTGAGATGATTTGGCCATGTCTGCAGAATGGGAGAAGATCGGCTACCACGGCAAGCATGAGAAACTAAGAGCGAGGGATCCAGACCTCCAGGACAACCCAAAGTCCGCTGGGAGGACAACATTAGACAATCTTTGAAGGACCGAGGACTAGAATGGAACCACGCCAGGAGGAAGACAGCCGATAGAATAGTATGGCGCTCTCTCTTACAAACCTCTACACCTCACGGTAGAAGAGGAACGACTAAGTAAGTAAGACTATTTATGTTTACAGTTACAGTAAGTATACATGAAAGATGGTTATACTCCAGGAGCTTGATTGTCGTATCCATAATTTTCTGAAACACCAATAACGGAGCTGTCCTTTCGCAGGAAGTCGGTTCCAAAACATTTCGTGAAACTATGTATTGGTGGTTACTAAAGCAGCTTGTTTTAGTAACCACCAATACATAGTTTTACGAAATGTTTGTTTTATATGATGCTGTTGCTGTTCTCATTCTCAAGCATTGAGCAGAGAGCGTAAGTTTTCAATTTTTTTCAATAAATAAAGTTTTGCCTCGTTGTGGCGAGGCGCGTCCCGTTCAACCTAGTCGGTTATATTAAAGTTCATCTCCAAATATATAATAAATCTTGGAAGCCAAATGCAGTTTGTTCGACTTGTGCAAATGCATTGGCAGGTTGGTTACGAAAATCGTCGAAGCATAAGTCGATGCCTTTTGGAGTGCCAGAAATATGGCGTGAACCGACAAATCACGCTACTGATTGTTACTTCTGCTTGACAAATATCCATGGATTCACATTTAAAACTAGAAAGTCTGTGGTTTATCCAAATATTGAATCGGTTTCGAAACTAGTGCCTCATGGTCCAATTACGTGTCCGATCCTAGTTCCACCAGAACAATATCCGTTGGACGTGAATGAACTATCAGAAAGTGATAGTTTACCTGCTTTAGAAACTAATTCTGACTCGGATTATATACCGGTGAATGATGGTGTTCACTTAATTAACCATTCAGAACTTTCATATCTAATACGTGATCTCGCTCTTACCAAAGGACAAGCGGAATTACTCGGTTCGCGACTCAAAGAATGGAATCTTTTAGCGCTCAATACTCCGATATCTAAATTTCGTCAAAGACACAGAGAACTTGTTCAATACTTTGAGATGGATGATGACATTTGCTATTGCAAAGATGTAAATGGTCTAATGGTGCACCTCGGTCATGAGCACATAGTCAACGAATGGCGACTTTTCATCGACTCTTCCAAGACTAGTCTAAAAGCTGTGTTATTGCATAACGGAAATTTATTTTCATCAATTCCAGTCGCCTACTCTGTTCATATGAAAGAAACTTATGACAATATGGCTATACTTTTGGCAAAAATAAAATACAATGACTACCAGTGGCGGATTTGTGGAGACCTAAAGGTCATTGCAATTCTCACGGGCATGCAGACTGGGTATACTAAATTTTGTTGCTTCCTATGTGAATGGGACAGCCGCAACAGACAGGAACATTATGCAAGAAAGGTGTGGCCTATCAGGGATTGTATGCAGCTCGGGCATAAAAATGTAATACACGAGCCACTAGTTAACAAAGACAGCATCATTTTACCACCGTTACATATAAAGTTGGAGCTCATGAAGAATTTCGTAAAAGCGTTTGATAAAACGAGCAAAGCTTTCACTTATCTTCGAGAAAAGTTTCTGCAAGTTAGCGATGCAAATATAAAGGAAGGTATCTTTGTAGGACCTCAGACTAGGAAAGTTATTGCAGACAAACAATTCGAGAACTTGGTACATGGTAGTGAACTTCGCGCATGGATGGCATTCAAATCGATCGTCGATAACTTTCTGGGAAATCACAAATCTGTCGACTATGTGCATATTGTTAAGCAGTGCATAGATGCATACAGAATTATGGGCTGTAACATGTCCCTCAAAATCCATTTGCTCGATTCGCATCTTGACTTTTTCCCTGACAACCTTGGCGAAGTCAGAGATGAACATGGAGAACGATTCCATCAAGATATCGCCGTAATGGAGTCACGTTATCAAGGACGGTGGAGTGTGACCATAATAATAATAATAATAATAAATTCTTTAAGCGCCAAACACGGCGCATAAGGCAGAAACCAGTGCTCTCCAGGTTGTTCGTTGTGACGCCACTCCTCTTAGCTCTTGCACATTATTTAGGCCCAACGTTCTTCCTTCTCTTATTATTGTTCTTCTGAGTGTTTCTTTTGGTCTTCCTTTACCATGTGACCATGCTTGCCGATTATTGTTGGATGCTTCATCGCGATGTACCACATGCCATTCATCGATGAAAGTCGACTGCAAAGAAATTCAAGCCTACATAACTGTTATACTTCTTGTACGAATGATGTTGTAATACTGTATGCAAAATTGTTAAAAAAACTTAAATTGCATATTTCTAGAGATCCCGACCTGATAGAGAAAAACGGTTTGCAGATTTTAAAACAGCGCATTAAAATTGACCAGAAAAACATTAGAAATGTTAGAGAAAGAAAAAATTTTTTTTTTTTTGTTAGCCAGTGGAATTACCTGTAGATAGCGTAACTGTGATCATTGTTAGAACAATCGTTGCGTCAAGTTATTTGAAGTGTGCGTCAATTTGATTTTGTGTTGTTCATGCGTGCACATTTTATTTGGGCAACTATTTATGTTACTTGTCTTCACATTTACAAAACCAAATATATATATATATATATATATATATATATATATATATATATATATATATATATATATATATATATATATATATATATATATATATATATATATATATATATATATATATATATATATATATATATATATTGTCTAATCATCATCATCAACACTGACCAGCTCCCACAGGAGCATAGAACTTATGCTAAACCCATGCTTACAGCTCAACATCTTTCCGTATCTTCCCCATCCCTATCATTTCTGTCTCTAGTTGTCTTCTCCGAGTATTTTTATCTCCCTTTATCTCTCTTACTATGTGGATTGCGAAAGATGAACTGCCTTGTAATGCTGTGAACTTATGTCCCTATTGTGTTTCATATTCATCGCCAGCGTCTTCATCTCATTTCTTGTTGGACACTTGTTTAGCAGTAGGTTCAAGTAATTGCCTTGTCATCATCATCATCATCATTCTCCCCTGTCAGCAAGTCTGTACCACTCAATCAAATTTTCTTGTAGTTGTGGTTGCTGTAGCAATTTACATAATGAGGATGCAACCCTCATGCACAACCTCACATTATTCACCTTTTACGACATTGTTGTAGTAGTCAAACTGTAGTAGTGGTTTTGTTGTTGATGACTACTACCTTGTGCTGACACGCGAATGTTATTAGGTTATGTGGCGATCAGGCAACAGGAACATGAACAGGGCACGTCAACTAATGCTAGTGCCAAATGAAGCACTCTGGAACTCTTGGGTTAGTTTACACAGTTTATTCGACAATAACGTTGGACGTACGATAAGACGAGCAGAGTATACATCCTCTGACATTGACGGTTTGCATATTAATAAACATGGAGAAATGTCAATATATTATCACTGTTCAGATCGGATAGTCTCATGATAGTCGTATTAATGAACATACGACAGGACATCGTAAGTAAAGCATCAATGTTCATATTTGAGGCATCATAGTAAACAGTGCATATAAAATCCTAAGTCCTGACTTAGACTGATCTTTCATCATCTGCCGTAATCCATAGGACGGCGAAAATATACTTTATCTATGTATTCACGTTTGTAATACAATGCTTCCAAGCGGCACGTACTTGAAAATAATAGGCTGGATCCAATAGCTTCACTTTATCTTAATCCATTTCAGTACACCCTAATGAAGGGTCAACAATTCCCCATTGCCACCGGTGAATTGGGTCTACATTCGTCATTTTTTAAGACTCAACTAAAATTGTACGATGAGTAAAGCAAGCCATGATACTAAATGTCTCAACTGGTTGCATGCAGTTAGCATTTGGGAATTTGATCGTTTAATTATTATTATTATTATTTTCGTTTTCCGTATTTCTTTTCCGTGAAGTTCATCAATTCATCAAATTCTCTTCCTTCGACACGTGATAATACGAATAAGTCGATTATGAAGGTGAGATGAAAATTCAGACCTGGACGAAGGAAGGTACAAAGAAAAGAGCGAGTGTTTGTGCTTCTGTGCGTTTGACTTCATGTTCCATTACCGTGTGCGTGCAAGAGATGACGAACTCGATAGGAAAGCGGCGGATAGGTCCAAACTCGCGGACCACCCTAGGCTCGTGTAATGATGATTACCTGATGCTAAATATAGCGCAGACTGTTAAGTTTCAGGTGAACTCGGACTTAAAATAAACCAGCGTGCGAACGAGCGAGTTTTAAGTAATGGCTGCCTGGGCTAAGACAAAGTAGTGCAGGCAACGTTCCGATCCCCTGAGCCAGGTGATGTGAGGAAGCAGAAAGAAAACGCACTGAACAGAAGAAGGGGTTGTTTGGGGAGGGAAAGGGAAGAGATATGACTTATCTTCAGCATTTAACTACCACAAGGGCAGTCTGCGGTTGTTTAGAACTTTTTTTAAACTATCCCACTCAAAAAGCCGGAAGTGCTTACACCCAACCACCATATAAATGATCTATAAATAGGCACTTGTTGGAGGAAAAAAAGAGACCAGATTTGTTTTTGAGTTTCAAGTTGCCGAGTTTTCGTTTGTTGTCACTGGTAACCGACTGTTGAATCTTTGAGGTGGGTGCACGTGCTGTTGCCGCACAGATCATCATATTATTTGCAGCAAATTCCATTTGGTAACAGCTGCTTACAGAACTGAGAGAGCTCATTAGCATTTAAAAAAAATTACTAATGAGATGTGGAGCCTTCAGAATAACCTTGACCTCATCATGGTGGATTTTAAAAGTGACCTGGGAGAGGGTGAAGGATAGAGGGGATAAAGTAGATTATTAAAGAATAGATTTCTCCTCTTCTCCCTACGTCTAAAAACAAACAAACAAATAAACGAACTCAAGCAGAGTTCTAAGAACTTGTCAAAGAATCTCAACTTTGAAAGAAATCTTTCGTCATTTTTATGTCAACGAACAAAAGTTTTCTTGGCAGCATCTGTCATGACAACGACCATTTTAGTCCCAAGATCAGTCATCCTTATTAGTATAGCACTCTGCACTCTGCTTCTCCAATTTAAAAAAGTTATTTTAAAAACATTATAATTTTAATAATGCGCCTTTTAATCTTTGAAAACAAAGTTCATCGCATATAGATTACCTTTTGAAAAAAACTCAATTAAAAGCTTAATCATTTTTTTAAAGAAATGGGGTTTACATTTCGTTCTGATAATAAGCTCAGCACATTAGTGGAAACCTCAGTTAAAGACAGTAATTTTAAAAATCTCGTTTTGAAAACACATTCAGCAAAACACATCTTCTATTGAAAACCTCAGTTAAAAACTTAATAATTTTAAAAATACGGTTTGTTTTGAAATCAAGTTTCACAGGATTGCAGCTCCTTGTTACGACTGTTGTTTGTTTTACATGTGTGAGGATGTTTATCTTAAAGTTCATCGTGCTATGTTGTCGAATGCATTAGGGTTTGAACATACAGGACATGAAACTGGCAGAGTAACTGTTACGGACTAATTGACAACCTCTGACACCAGTTTAGGTTAAGGCTCTATATGCTTTGGATGACCAAAATGTTGCGTGCGTATTCTGATCTTAGAATGTCAAAGTCCGCCGGGTTCATTTATCTATTTTACAGGATTCCGTTGGGCACTACTTTCTTCTTCTTCTTCCGTCCTTAGCCACCGACCGTCAAAGCAGTCAGTGGCCATTACGCCTAGTGGCGTCTTAGGGCAACAGCAGATAGGTTTTCTTTGCCATTGTTTTCCATCACGCCTGTTGGCGTCTTTAGGGCAACGGCAAATCAATCCATCTGCTGCTGTTTCCGTAATCGAAGTGACTGGCAAACGGGTGATCAGCCCGTTGGTGTTGGGCACTACGTTAGTATCGATATTGTCTCTAGTAACCCGTGTGATGCGTTGATACTGGAACATGCTTCATATTAAAATTATGAGTATTGACTGACCTGTCTGTTCTTGCCTTATTAATATCAGCAGTGTGAGATGCAGCGTGTTTAGGCTATTAAGTGTCACTGGTCATTATGATTGAATCAAACAGTATGGAATTCAACTCAGAATACGGTATTTAATAAGACCAGTATTTGACGACTTAAACATGTTTAATTAACTGTAGTGGTTTTTGATGTTATTGTATGGTTGTTATGTTACCTAGTGTACTGGATGAGGTCAGCTGTGAAGGCTCCTGAGATAAAAGTTTATGTGAATTACAGAAGGCCTTTCTGCTACCACTTACGACCTCAAACAGACCTATTCTACTATAATGACTGTTAGCTACGTTAAAAGTCTAGGGTACTGAAATGTAATGTGTAGGTAATAAAATACTTAGACACACACATGTAACTAATAAGTCTAATAATAATAATACTCTCTATGATACACTGAACTAACACTGGCTGTTATAGTTTAAGTTTGAAAATTTTTTTAATTTATTAGTCCTGAACCAATTGTTTCTTTTGGTCAGAACATATGAAATGATATGTATTTATCAATAAAATGCATATATATATTGCATAATCAAATGAAATTTTTGTACATAGGTCTATTATTACAATGGTTAATATTAATAATATCTACAATGTCTTGGGAAAAACTAGCACTGGATGTTTAGTTGGGGTGGCGTCATCATGCCCAATCTATGGTTACAAAGTTCAGTGTCCTGGACATATGGACTGGTGTTAATGTTTATATAACAAGATTTTATTTCCTTATTGATGGTGGGCGCAGTTAATGAATCTCCAGCAGGCCAGGTTTGCACTTATCTGGCCTGTGACGATGTAGTACAGAATTCTTGTGGCCCACTCCTCTCAGTAGCTGGAGTAAAATGTTAGGCTGCACAGACACCCGCTTTTGTACTTCTACAAAAGCATCTGGCACAATCGTAGTGCCAGATCAGAAACTCTGAAACAAAATTTGTGCCATGTGTCAACACTCTGTTTACTGCGCCACTCTTACACACAACACCACAAAACAACATTACACAGATTGGGTCAGATCTCTCTGACCAACTTAGCATATCTCACCCAGTTGTTATCAATTAGTACCAGTTTCCCAAGACTGCATTGCATCCGAAATATGTTCAATAGTTTCCTCTTCCATTCAATAAGGTGGGTAATATGTTCCCACTGATCTCAATTATAGATCCTCCTTCCATAGTCTTAGATAGGTTTTCATATATTATTTGTTTGTCTCTAGGCCCTGGACTGCTGCTGGGGACCTAGAGCAAGCACTCACTTGTCGTAATCATTTTTCATGATATGGCAGTATCAATCACTCAAAATATTAAAATAAACAAGATAAATGCTTTTTCCCTTACCACAATTCAGAATTGAGAACACAGTTACTTAGTACTAGCAAAACTCAGCTGAGCTACTGGCTAGATTAGGGCGTCCCACTGATTTTTATTTAATAATTCCGGGAAATCACCTCTAGCAGTAACGTACTATGTCAATGGACAGTCTTCTTTAAAATGGCACAAACGTGCGTCTCTCATTCAATAATATAAATACTTCTGTTAAGGTAGTAGGCTACCTTGATAGGGTAAAAAACTCAAATTGTCCTTTCAGAATCAAACAACCATGGGTATAGTGTTAGTATGGACTTAAAATTTTTGTCCACATAATGACCTCATTAATTATGCAAATTAGCTATCCAATATGGCCGCCGTAGTGAACAAATTATACACCTTTTTCAAAACATCATAACTATGTTATTTGTACAAGGATCTGACTGAAACTTGGCAAATTGAATCATTATATATAGCGTGAGATCATGACCTAAAATAACAGAGATTGACAGAAAGGTTAATTTTTAATGAATTTTCAAAATATATACTTCTGGAATGTTTGATATTTGTGCCTCATTATATATGCATGATGGTCATAAAACTAAAACTTTGAATTCAATTGTATCCATTTTAGGTCAGAATCTGTAAGATTATATGACAGCCAACTGTGTTAATTTTCATGTCAATTGAATTTACAGATCCAGAGATATCTTGTTTCAAAGATCACCAATTATGTTAAAAAGACAATTCCGAGAAATCGAAGAAAAACAGAAAAAGAACTCACAAAATGAAGTTTAATGAGCTCCTGTTGAATAAAGGTCTCCTTCAACTGCAGCTGCAGTGTCTATGAATCCCCTTTTCGGTGCTCTTAGGGTCTTTCCATTGCAATGTCCTTACTTGCTGAATAGATCCTGTGCAGCGTTCTCCTGTATGCTTTCTTTGCCATGGGTTGACTTGTGTTCATGTATATCGAAAAATTCTGCAATGCACTGTGGCCTTTCCCAATAGAACGCACAAATGCCACCATTCGCACATTTACTTCTTTGTGTTTGTGAGTAGCTGGAGATGAAACATCAGAAGTATTGAAATTGGCATTCCATTCGACACAGTTTGTGCACTTGATACTGATTTCATGACAAAAGCCATCCCGAGTCTCTTCGACAATCTCACAGGTCAGTGAGTACTGATAACATTTGTCACATCTAAAGTTAGCGCATAAAAACCCAAACAGCAGTTTTACATCCATAAGGATAAACACATTTCCTCTGTTGTCATTTTTAGCTTGTCCTTCACTTTCTTGGACCTTTATTTTCTTTGCTGAGGAGCACAGAGGCTTTATAGCGTCACTATCGACAATAGGTGTCTCATTTTCAGGCAACGGTTTGTTGGTGTACCGATTTCCAAGGAACTTACTTTGTCTTATTTCCCATTGTGAACAAAAAGAAGCTCTGCTAACTACTATTATACAGAATCAGTATAAAACTAGCAATAAATAGAGTTGATGTGGGGGAAAATGCACAATGCATGTAACAAATGCTGAAATTTACGATCAAAGCTTTCTAGATACACACTTTTGAAAAATTCATAAGAAATCATTGAGTGATTCCCCTTGGAAAAGTTATAAATATCTTTTTCCTGTTGCCTCAGTATAATTATAATTTCGCAGTTTTACAATTACGCACCTTCATGTTGGGTCATTATTCACATGGTAACCAACTATAAACATTGGTTGCTATGCAAATCACTCAAGGGGGTGTGTGTAGAAAAACACTGATTCCTATCATACCAGAGTATCTCTAAGCTTCTATGAATTATTTTTAGTACAAGAACATGTTGACGATGATTTAAAGCATGAAAATGAAAATTGTTGGATTTTTATTTTTTTTAATCTTTTGTGGGTAGCCTACTACCTTAAATCAACGGACTTCCCCTCTAACTTTTTCAAATATTCAAACTAAAAGTCAAATTTCAGTCCAGTCTCAGTCTAGTATGTAGTATTTTTCCCAAAATTACACTTGTTTTTTGGACTAACTACATGAAAAAACTACACAAACCTGCCCCACTAAGTTATTTTTAGCTAATATCCTCCGACTTTGCCCCCTAGTTCATTGCAGTTTGATTTCTGCATTTTTAGGCTCAAGGACGCCAAAATGTAACTTTAGTGAAAATATGCACAAAAAACTGTTTGCTAGTCTGATTTGAACAATGCAGTCTTTCGACAATATCTTCCGTGTTATCTGTCCGTCTGTGTAATTAAAAGTATATTATTTGTCAGCTTAAGATGGGCTATCAAACTAGCTAGGTTTTATTTTCATGACTTTATTATTAAAGAAAAACCTACTTTTCTCAAGGTTAGTTTTTGAAATTTGTTTTTGAACCTTCGTCCATGGCGTTTGCCGCTATATTTAAACAAAACAACTAATTACCGTAAAACGTCCAAGATACGACTGTTTCTAACAAGAGCTAAGGTCGTTTTTCTACCAATTCCTTACATTGTGTCAACTAGTGTCGTGATTTTTTTTCCTTTAAACTACAAATTGCGTCTTTTTGCCTTTTAGATTCAAACACGTGTTCCGACCGTCATAATTTTTTTTTCTTTTATCTCCGTTTCCCTCCCGTCTAAAAGGGTAAACCGTTTAGTCTGCATGTTCCAACTAGTTAGTTTCAATGGCGGTAGAAAGCGCTGGCGTAGGTGAAGAAGCCTCGACATATCTTGCCTAGATTTTTATCCCTACGTGTTATTTTACCCGCTATCTTTATAATTGGAGATATTTTAACGTTGTATCACTGTATTTTTCACCACACATCTCCCCACCTGAGAACATGCACTAATGCAAGTTCCAAAACCAGTGATACACATAGATAAAATTAACCTCACGCCTGCCAACTACTCTAATTTTGATCACAGGGGTGCCTACTGAGGAAATCTGCACCGACATTCTGTGACCCCGGGATATATTCAATAATAAACTGATAAGGTTGCAACAATAAAGACCATCTTAACAATCTTGCATTTTCATGCTTGGCCTGAGATAAGAACACTAGTGGCTGGTGATCCGTCTGGACCACAAAAGTCCTACCATACAGATAGATTTGGAACTTTTTTATTGCCCAGATTAACGCTAAACATTCTTTTTCGCTTGTGGAATATCCTTGCTCCGCTTTATTCAACTTGCGGCTTGCATAAGCGACTGGGTTCAGTTCCCCATTGGGTGAAGAGGACCTTTGCAACAAAGCCGCCCCCAGGCCTACATTACTTGCATCAGTTCTCACCACAAAGTCCTGAGTCAAATCAGGCAATTTGAGAATAGGCTTGCTAGTGAGTTTTTCCTTTAACTCTTGAAATGCCAATTCACATTGTGCGGACCAAACAATTTTATCTGGATTTCCTTTGCGAGTCAGATCAGTCAGAGGAGCACATATAGAGTTAAAATTTTTGATATATTTATGGTAAAACCCACATAACGACACGAATGATCGCACGTCTTTTTTTGTTTGTGGTCTAGGTGCTCTCTGCAGTTTTTCCAAGTTCTTGGGGTCAGGGGTCATGTTAACCTGATATACAGTATGTCCCAAGAATTCCAACTCTTTGCATCCAATACAACATTTTGTTGGTCTAGCAGTTAAGTTCGCTTCCCTAAGCCTATCAAATAACATATTCAGAGAGTTAATGTGTTCCTCAAATGTTTCCGTGGCGACAAGAATATCATCCATGAAATTCGTGATACATGGATTATTCAGGGGATCCAACAATTTGCGCATCATCCTAGAAAATACACTCCGAGCATTTTTCAATCCGAATGGTAGCATGTTGAATTCATAATGTCCTTCCGAGGTGCTAAAAGCTAAATAAGGTCTAACTTCAGGCTTCACTGGAATCTGGTAATAGCCTTTGCTAAGATCCACCTTCGAAAAGTATTTTGCCTTGTTCAATCTGGCAAATAACTGTTTTGTGTCTGGTAATGGATCCACTTGTCCTTCTGTGACAGCATTCAGTTTCCTGTAATCTATGCACAGTCTATGTTCCCCAGACGGTTTCCTCAACAAGACTACACTGGAGCTAAAAGAAGATTCACTGTGTGAAACAATCCCTTCTTTCAACAAATAATCTATTTCCTCTTTCAATGCCTTCTCCTTCGCGAACGGAACAGAATAGGCTCTCATACAGATTGGGTTTGAGTCTACCAGCTTCATGTCATACTGTAGCAAATTTGTATGTCCTGGTTTATCTGTTAATACATCTGTATGTTCCTCCAGAACCTGTTGAACTCTCTCCCTCTGATTTTTAGTCAAGTGCTTACTGACTTTTACCTGTGCGGCTGTCTCACAGGGATGTAATGGGTATTCATGTGAGGTGAGTGGTTCTTTTTTCATTTTAGTGGCGATAGCCAAGGTCAGTAAGGGGGTGCTTTCCTGGAGTGGACTGTCCAGATACTTCTTTAAAAGGTTTACATGACATACCTTCTCCTTCCCCTTTTTGTCAATTTTATAATTTGTTCTAGACACCTTCTCTAGAACCGTATATGGACCTTGCCATTCAATTTGTAACTTATTCTGGCTGCCGGGTAGTAGAAGAAGCACCTTCTCTTCCACAGCTAATTCTCTGTCCTTTGCTTTCCTATTAAAATACGCTGCATGTTTTTCCTGGCTTGTCTCAAATTATCTTTTGGCAGTTTCCATCCAGCTTTCAGACGAGTGGTCAGCTCGTTCACATATTGATATGATGAGGTAACAGTCTCTTCTGCTTTCTCGTCTGTCCAGGTCCTTAATAAAGCTTCTAATGGACCTTTTATTGGCCTCCCAAATAGCAGGGTTGCGGGAGCCATCCCGGTTGAACTATGTGGTACCTCCCGATACGCAAACAACGCGGCGGGCAGAAATTGATCCCACATATCCGGTTTTTCATGTGCCAGCTTCCTCAGGATAGAAATGAGAGTCCCATTGAACCTCTCTACCTGGCCGTTCCCTTGTGGATGGAACGGACTACAATGAAAGTGTCTGGCTTGAAATAGCTTAAAAATTTCTTCCGTTAGTTTCCCCTTGAACTGTGAGCCATTATCAGTCAAGATTTGATGCGAGAATCCTAATCTTGTGAATATTGTAAGTAGTGCCTCTGCTACATGTTTCGAATCAATTGATGGCAGGGCTACCGCCTCTCCCCACATAGAACAAGTGTCCACCAGAGTAAGGATGTAACTGTTCCTCCTCTTGGTCCGAGTGAGAGGTCCCACAATATCCACTGCAACCCTCTCAAAAGGTGTTCCCACTATGGGCATTTCCCCTAGAGTTGCAGGAGCAGTCCAATGCTTTGGAGCTACCATTTGACATTCTGGACAGTATTTGACATATCTTTTTATATCCTCCGTTATCCCTGGTCAGAAGTAATGACAAGCTATACGCTGTTTTGTGGCGCTGATCCCCATGTGACCACTGAAGGGAATCGCATGCCCTAGTTCCATTTTTTATCCCTATATGAAGTGGGAAGAACCAGCTGGTTGTGACCATTTGTTCCAGTTCCGGCCTTCCTGTATATCAATTTGTTCTTCATTTCTTTTTTTTTTTTTTTTCGTTCGCCCGCTAATACTCGAGGCGAAATCTCAGGTTATTATTTTATGTCTAACCTGACATTGATTTTACGTGAGTATCCCTTTATTTCTTGTACAGAGACAGGTGTCCCTCGCCATTCAGGCAAATACTCGCCGATTTCGGAGGTACCCATTGCAGCTGGGTCGGCTCAGGAGCCGCCAGTCCCTGGTCGACGACACTCCTTCAAATGTTCTCGCCAGGTCTCGAGTTAATCCAGTCCAAATCCCGGTCGACGAAAAATCCTCAAATGCCGTCGCCCGGGTTTGATCCTGTATCACCCGGTCGCCAGAGCGGTGTTGTAACCACTACGCTAGCGCGGCTCCTATTTGTTCTTCATAAAGTACTCTCCCTTGCTTGGAGGTGTGTGGCATTTGGGCAATTTTTTAAAAACATGGCTTGAGTGTCCTATCCTCAGCCTGCGCCTTCCTCATCTCTTCTGGTTGAGCATTTATAGGTTCACCTTTTTCCTCCTTTTTCTGTGACCTGGTCTGCACTGTCGTCATGATCACAGGTCTCTCGGGATTCCCCAAGAAGACGTATCTACACCCCAATATCAGAGGGTAGATTGGTTCATCTATCATTGCTGCTCTGATTTCTCCTTCCACATAGCGAGTTTTCACCGTTATCCTTGCGATGGGAAGTGTCATGAGTGGTATGTCCTTAGTCGCCCCTTGTATTTCCACTGTTTCTGTGGTATACTGACTTGGGTCCACTAGGCTAGACTTCACAACTGAATCATAATCCAAACCTGTATCATAAAGGCACCTTATGGTGACCCCATTACAAATAACATCCTCACAAACTGGGGGGTGATAAGGTTCCTGCTGTCCATTAGGATTAACCTTTAATCTTTGTTTCCCCGATTTCATTGCAGCAATGTTTGAAGGTTTCCTTTTACAAAATTCGGTGTTATGGTTGTCTTTCTTACACCATTTGCAACATCTCTTTCCTTGGTTAAACGGTTTTCTTTCATTATATTTTTGGTCATTGAACTGTGAGTTTCTATCACGATAATCATTTCATGGCCTATCAAAGTTTGTCCTGCCTTTATTACCCTGTTCTCTGGTATCAAATTTACTAAATTGCTGTGGAACTTTAAAATTTTCTATGTGCTTCTTTTTAGTGCCACTTACCTCTGCCTGGGCTGCCTGATACCTCTCAGCGACATTTAAAACCTCCCCCAACCTCTCTGCACCTTGTTCCATGAGAAATTTTCTCAGGTCTGGAGCCATGGACTCTCTTAATTGCTCTATCATGATCATCTCTTTAAGATCTTGGGTCTTCCCCAGAGCAGTCCATTTCTCCAAATAGGTTTCCAGTCTGGCAGAGAATTGGTGGTATGTCTCCCCAGACAACAGTTTGGCATTTCTAAACTTCTTACGATAAAATTCACCATTCTTTTCATATCTCAATAACAAAGCCTGCTTTAGCATGTCATAATTGTCTTGGTCGTCTCTATGCATCTTAGCAAAAACTTCATAAGAAGTACCTCTAAGCCCCTGGGATAACTTAAGACTCCACCTCTCTCTCTCTAACCCATACGTAGTAGCTAATAGTTCGAATCTACTGAGGTACCCCTCGATGTCATCGTCTTTCTCAACAAAATGGTCTAAATGAAACCCCATAGCTGAGGTTGAGGCTCCCTGACTAGGCGTGGCATCTGAGGGAAAGAGGCTGGCACCATTTCAGGAGCATGGCCTTGTAATTCCAGCTCCCTTAGTCGTAATTCGTGCTCCCTTTGCAATCTTCTATCTTCTGCTTCCCTTTGCTGTCGTTTTTCTTCTGCCTCCAATGCCTTAGCCTCTTTGTCAGCCTCAATGTGCAGCCTCTTAATTTCTTTATCAGCCTCAATTTGTAACCTCTTCTCTTCAGCTAACCTTCTATCTTCCCTTTCCATATACTTGTCACATTCTGAAGTTACATACTGAATTAAAATTTGACCCTCCATGTTCATCTCCTTCGCCGTCAGCACAGCAGCCGATCTAAATTTTGCTAGATCTGCCATACTCTAACACACAAATTAACAATGACTAAGGTAAATTTCAAGTATATAATGACTAAGGTAATATATTAATTAATTAATTAATTACCACTGGCTGTGAAGATTCATCAACTTTTATTTTCAACTTTTTATTTTAAGGGATACTTTTAAATTTATTCCCTTATGCCCCCACTAGTTTAATTCCCAGACCAGGAGACCCTAATATCTTTGATAAACTTAATCCCCGGACAAGACCCCAATATTTGTAGTGGTTTTTGATGTTATTGTATGGTTGTTATGTTACCTAGTGTACTGGATGAGGTCAGCTGTGAAGGCTCCTGAGATAAAAGTTTATGTGAATTACAGAAGGCCTTTCTGCTACCACTTAGGACCTCAAACAGACCTATTCTACTATAATGACTGTTAGCTACGTTAAAAGTCTAGGGTACTGAAATGTAATGTGTAGGTAATAAAATACACAGACACACACATGTAACTAATAAGTCTAATAATAATAATACTCTCTATGATACACTGAACTAACACTGGCTGTTATAGTTTAAGTTTGAAAATTTTTTAAATTTATTAGTCCTGAACCAATTGTTTCTTTTGGTCAGAACATATGAAATGATATGTATTTATCAATAAAATGCATATATATATTGCATAATCAAATGAAATTTTTGTACATAGGTCTATTATTACAATGGTTAATATTAATAATATCTACAATGTCTTGGGAAAAACTAGCACTGGATGTTTAGTTGGGGTGGCGTTATCATGCCCAATCTATGGTTACAAAGTTCAGTGTCCTGGACATATGGACTGGTGTTAATGTTTATATAACAAGATTTGTTTTCCTTATTGATGGTGGGCGCAGTTAATGAATCTCCAGCAGGCCAGGTTTGCACTTATCTGGCCTGTGACGATGTAGTACAGAATTCTTGTGGCCCACTCCTCTCAGTAGCTGGAGTAAAATGTTAGGCTGCACAGACACCCGCTTTTGTACTTCTACAAAAGCATCTGGCACAATCGTAGTGCCAGATCAGAAACTCTGAAACAAAATTTGTGCCATGTGTCAACACTCTGTTTACTGCGCCACTCTTACACACAACACCACAAAACAACATTACACAGATTGGGTCAGATCTCTCTGACCAAGTTAGCATATCTCACCCAGTTGTTATCAATTAGTACCAGTTTCCCAAGACTGCATTGCATCCGAAATATGTTCAATAGTTTCCTCTTCCATTCAATAAGGTGGGTAATATGTTCCCACTGATCTCAATTATAGATCCTCCTTCCATAGTCTTAGATAGGTTTTCATATATTATTTGTTTGTCTCTAGGCCTTGGACTGCTGCTGGGGACCTAGAGCAAGCACTCACTTGTCGTAATCATTTTTCATGATATGGCAGTATCAATCATTCAAAATATTAAAATAAACAAGATAAATGCTTTTTCCCTTACCACAATTCAGAATTGAGAACACAGTTACTTAGTACTAGCAAAACTCAGCTGAGCTGCTGGCTAGATTAGGGCGTCCCACTGATTTTTATTTAATAATTCCGGGAAATCACCTCTAGCAGTAACGTACTATGTCAATGGACAGTCTTCTTTAAAATGGCACAAACGTGCGTCTCTCATTCAATAATATAAATACTTCTGTCCAATGAACGGACTTCCCCTCTAACTTTTTCAAATATTCAAACTAAAAGTCAAATTTCAGTCCAGTCTCAGTCTAGTATGTAGTATTTTTCCCAAAATTACACTTGTTTTTTGGACTAACTACATGAAAAAACTACACAAACCTGCCCCACTAAGTTATTTTTAGCTACTATCCTCCGACTTTGCCCCCTAGTTCATTGCAGTTTGATTTTTGCATTTTTAGGCTCAAGGACGCCAAAAATGTAATTTAGTGAAAATATGCACAAAAAACTGTTCGCTAGTCTGATTTGAACAATACAGTCTTTCGCCAATATCTTCCGTGTTATCTGTCCGTCTGTGTAATTAAAAGTATATTATTTGTCAGCTTAAGATGGGCTATCAAACTAGCTAGGTTTTATTTTCATGACTTTATTATTAAAGAAAAACCTACTTTTCTCAAGGTTAGTTTTTGAAATTTGTTTTTGAACCTTCGTCCATGGCGTTTGCCGCTATATTCAAACAAAACAACTAATTACCGTAAAACGTCCAAGATACGACTGTTTCTAACAAGAGCTAAGGTCGTTTTTCTACCAATTCCTTACATTGTGTCAACTAGTGTCGTGATTTTTTTTCCTTTAAACTACAAATTGCGTCTTTTTGCCTTTTAGATTCAAACACGTGTTCCGACCGTCATAATTTTTTTCTTTTATTTCCGTTTCCCTCCCGTCTAAAAGGGTAAACCGTTTAGTCTGCATGTTCCAACTAGTTAGTTTCAATGGCGGTAGAAAGCGCTGGCGTAGGTGAAAAAGCCTCGACATATCTTGCCTAGATTTTTATCCCTACGTGTTATTTTACCCGTTATCTTTATAATTGGAGATATTTTAACGTTGTATCACTGTATTTTTCACCACATTAACACTCTCATTTCATGGGCAGACACAACTATTTAAAGACATAGTTCATAATCACAGTTCATGTACGTGTTGCCTTACTTCTTATTCTTCATTAAAGCACACGTTCACTAATATGTAGTTCTGTATAACGGTCAGTTCCTTTTGGCCAACATCCCGTGGCATAAATTCATAGGCTAACTAGACTTATTCCTGTTGCTAGTTTAATAATAGCCCTTTTCCCACTAGACTTACTTCTACTGCTAGTTTTGCAATATCCTCCTTACGCTAGGCTTACATCTGCTGCTAGTCGTCTAATATCCTTGTTACACTAAGCTTACGTCTGCTGCTAGCTACATAATATTCGTGTACACTAGTCTTACTCCTGCTGCTAGTTACGAATGTTCATTTGGCATACAATGCCAGGCTAATCCCCCATATATACAAACTGCGTTACAAACGACACGACTTGCATTTGATCCAAGAACACACTGCTAAATTGGCTTCCCAGCCACACGTATAAATTCAGTGGACAATGCCACACAATCCTAAGTGGTTATACCACACATATCATAGTGGCTAGGCCACACTTGTAAAACACACTGCCGTTGGGATCAAAACCCACGATACGAATGACGTTACTAAGTCCTACTCGTCATGCATAGAGATATGCATTCTATGTCGTTAATATATTCATTTGCTGTGTTCCATGGTGCACCCATTCGGATCGATATCAAAATCCAAATGCCTGCACACATGCAACAATTTCAGACATCGTCGATCATTAATATATTCACTCATTTAAGGTGTTCCATGATACAGCCATTCGAGTCAGCTACACTCAAATGCCTGTAAACATGAAACAATCCTCAACATCATCCCCCTCACTCCCAAACGTGACACTTGTGGCACGTGTGATAGTGGTGGAGAAGATGTCCGCCTCTACCATATACGTATTAATAATCTATGAGTATTAGTACTATCCGCTTATGATTACAATAATCATTAAATACGAACAATAAAATTTATAATAATAAGTACTAGCAATACTCAAAATGGTATCTAAAGAGTTAATCCATTTTTTTCTCAGAGAAATTGCGCGATAGTAAATCCGCTAAGTTATTGTCTGATCCAGCAATAGGCAGAATCGTAAACGGAAATTCCTGGAGAAGTAAGTACCATCTATGAATTCTTGAATTCCGCATAGTTCTGGATGTTAATGTACGTAAGAGGGCTGTGGTCTGTCATGATGTAAAAGTGTATGCCGATGAGGTATCTTGACAACCTATAGAGGCACCACACCACGAACAGGAGCTCACGTTCACCCGTCGCATACTTCTGTTCAGCTGAAGTCAGTTTTCTTGACACGAAGAAACACGGATGGAGTGTTCCCTTGTAGCTTTGCAACAAACAGCCACCAATTCCATAACTCGAGGCATCTGATTGAAGTGTAAATGGAATGCGTATATTTGGTAACAACAAAATAAGTTTATTAGAAAATAATTTCTTCATAGTTACCAAGGCGCTTTCGCAAACTGGTTCCCAATGTATCTTATTAGGACTACATTAGGCCAGCAGTGCGGACAAAGGTGCAGATAGTTGTGCGAAGTGCGGGTTGAATTTATGATAATAGTTAATTAAGCCTAAAATGCTTCTAACCTGCTTCTTAGTGGAAGGGGTAGAAATATCTAGAATTCTTTTGACTGTATTGTCATCAGGATATAGTTTGTGGTTACCTATGCGGTGACCAAGAAAAGAGATTTCCTGACAACCTATTTGGACCTTTGAAGGTCGCACAGTCAAACCGTGTTTTCGTAAGGTATGGAGAAGAAACGTTAAACCATCAATGTGGTCTTCCCAACAGTCATGAAATAAGCAGATGTCATCGATGTACGTGATGACATCTTTCCGATCGCCAAGAAGACGGCGCATCATGCGCACAAACGTCGCAGGTGCATTTACTAAACCAAAACACATATAATTCCATCGGAAAAGACCAAATGGAGTTGTGAACGCTGTGTATGGCTTAGCATGTTCGGCAAGTGGAATGTGCCAATAGCCTTTAGAAAGATCTAATTTACTAAAGAAAGTAGCGTTAGATACTTGTGATAGAAGATCATCCAATAGATGCATTGGTTCGGCGTCTGTAACTGTAATTCTGTTCAGTCGCCTAAAATCAATGCATATACGTAAGGAATCATCCTTTTTCTTAACAATCACCATTGGGAATGCATATGATGATTCCGAAGGAGATATAACACCTAAACGTATCATCTCTTTTAACTCTTTCTCTACCCTATCTTTGTGGTGTAAAGAAATAGGATAGGGTCTTAGTTTAATAGGCTGATAGTCAGTGAGGATATTGTCATGGGAGATAAGTGATGTCTGACCTGGAAGATCAGTCAGAACATCATCAAAAGAGATAAGAATTTCCCGAACTTGACATTGTTGTGTAGAAGATAACGAAGATGAAATAGTCACATCTTTCCACGACTCTGATGATTGTAAGGAAGGTAATTGAAAGTGTAAAGGAATAGATGACGTAGTATCTTCATCATGAACCAATGCAACAGAAGCAGCATGATGTGAATAATCACTAATAGAGTTAATGACAGGAATTAACTCCTGTGGTCTTTCTACTGCTAATTTTAGCATGTTGACATGAAAGGTTTTGATTTTCCCTCTAATGTTCACAGAATAATCAACATCTGTGACTTGTCTGATAATATCAAATGGACCTTGCCATGATATTAATAATTTGTTGTCATTATGTGGCAATAATAACCAAACCTTTTCACCTGGTTTAAAGAATCTTAAAGTTCTTTTTTGATTATGTAATAACCTTGATCTTTGAGTAGCAGTTTTGATACTTTCAGATGCATAAGTGCAAGCATCAATGATTTGCTGTCGGAGATCAATAACCAACTCATAGCTGTTTCGAGTGGATGTATCCACTGATGCTCCAACCAGCAAACCTTTAAGTATCATCATTGGTCCGCGAGGATTCGATCCATAGACCAATTCGAATGGAGAAAAGCCAGTGCTTTCTTGGGGTACTTCTCGAAAAGCGAACGATGCCGCCGGAAGGAGACGGTCCCATTCACGCGGGCACTCTTCAATGATCTTAGCCAGTATCTATTTAAGCGTTCCATTATAGCGCTCACAAACACCGTTCGACTGTGGCCTATAAGCACTACAAAACGAATGGTGAACAGATAACATGGACTCTAGATCCCTCATAATATTGGACGTAAATTGTGATCCTTGATCTGACAAAATGTCCTCTGGAAAACCGATACGATAGAATATGGAAAATAATGCATCAGATACAGATGCAGTCGTTATGGTTTTTAAAGGTATGGCTTCTGGCCAACGCTTGCAAAGATCTACGCAAGTTAAAATATAACGAAATCCATTATTTGAAGTAATTGACAAAGGACCCACTATATCTACTGCGATCTTTTTGAATGGTCTTTCAGGCACGTCCGTAATTTGTAAGGGTGCCGTATGGAATCTGCCCTTACGTGCTATACCTTGGCATGTTGTACAAGATATGCAGTACAACTTGGTATCCTTGTTAACCCCAGGCCAATAAAATTGTGACGTAATACGAAACAATGTTCTTTTGATTCCCATATGATCTGCCATAGGGGAGTCATGGCCTGTTTGTAGGACCAATGGTCTGTATTCCTTAGGAACTACTACTTGATGTATGATCGTTTTGCCAATGTCAAAGTATCTAGTAAGTATAGATTTATTTATTTTAAACCAATGTTTAGCCGATCCTGTGTGTTTAGTAGTTTTTTTGATTTGCTAGGCTAAATAAACATTGTAATGTTGGATCACTTTTCTGTTTTTCTGCAAAAACAGAAGGTGTTACAGTACTAATAGGAGACATAATTGTATCTATGACTGGAGTAGGTGGTGTAGCCATGTCCGTAGCTAACTGTTGTGCCCTGGTTACAACAGCATTCGCCACCTGTGGGTGAGATTCAACCCACATTGCAATCTCCTCAGGAGTGCAATCGTTAACTCCAGGTATGTTTCCCACAATTATCTCAGCAATTGGCGCTTTTAACCCGCAGGCATAAACAGTGCCTGTGTAGAAAGGCGTATCAATGTATACTCGTGCCACAGGGAAACGTTCTACATTCCCTCAAAAAGTGACACACTTGACAGATTTGCCTGTGAAAGCAGAGGGCTCGATAAGCGAGTGCTTTATCCCGATGGTAGAACATCCGGAATCCCTCAAAACGTGCACTGTTTTTCCAGATAATATTCCTGGATGGAATGTGAGATAACCCATATTCACACATGCATACATTGTAGACATAATATGACCACAGTTAAGTTTCTTTGTAGCCTTAGATATGTGTTGCGATTGACACTCAAAACATGAATCATTCATTACCATACATGCATTAGCATGATCATTATCATCATTATCTTTGTCCTTCTTGACAGTGCAATTATTTGCATGTCTATGTTTACTTTTGTCTCTCGAGGGAGATCTGACTTGACCTTTATTCTTACTGACCGACTTTTTCTTATAATAATAAAAATCAGAGGAATTATCATTCCTGTACTCTCTACCATATGATGATCTTTGTTTATAGTACCCTTTTTGATGTGAATCATCATAATCTCTGCTTTTGTGATACCCACGATCATGAGGTGAGTACCCTCTATAGCCTCTTCGATACGAATTTGAAGGAGAGTGATGACGCCGAAAGTTATAAAACCCTCTCTCAGACTGATGACAATCTGAACGATAACGTCCATCAACGCTCTTCGATCGAGGTCTATGATCGTACGATCTGTGATCGTGGTGTGCTGAGCACGCAGGCAAAGGATCTCGAATAGAAGATCTATGAATATCTTTATTCGGATGTGCGGTCACGAATTGTCTCCCGAATTTTTCATATTCATCAATATTATTAGGATGTCTTTCCTGCAAAAATGATTCTAATTCACTACTGCATGCAGTTAAAACCTTATCTCGGAGCATGAGATCAATGACACCTTCATAAGTTTTATTAATACCAGAGAGATCAATCCACCTGCTAAAAAAGTGTTTAATTGATGCAATGAATTCGCCAAAATCTGCACCTTTACTTCGCTTAGCCGTATGAAAACGATCCTTGAATCCAGACTCAGTTAACTGGAAACGTCTTAGTAGTACCTCTTTTACGACGTCGAAATAGTTTCTACTCCTTTCATCCAGACTCATGAAACATTTAAGTAAGTCACCAGTCAAAAAATCAAGTAAAAGACTGCTCCATCTTTCTTTTGGTATATTTAAGGCGGTGACTTTTATGATGAACCTAGATAAAAAAGAATCAATGCAATCACGAGATTGATCAAAATTAGGCATTTTCAGCTTCGGGTAGAAAACATTTGTACCAGCTGAAGTCTTGGCCTGCTCAGACTGCACTTTAGCCAATTCCAACACCTTTTCTTTTTCTGCATTAAGTCTTAATGCCTCAAGCTCCATGGCATTTCTATGAGCCTGATCTAGTTGAAGAAGTTCCATTCTTCTTTACTCCATTTCTTTTTCCTTAAGTTCTCTTTCTTTATCTTTTTGCTCTCTGTCTTTCTCTCGTTGAGCCAATTCCTCTTCCTTAAATTCTCTTTCTTTTTCTTGCTGAGCCAATTCTTTGTCCATTTTCTCCTTTTCATGGGCCAATTCTAACTTCCTAAGTTCTTCAGCTCGTTTAATAGCCTCGCGTTTTTCAATCCTTTGAAGACGCGATAAATGTTCTTCAAATTTGGTCTCTGCATAAATTTGAAGTTCGGATCCTGATTTCCCCAAACTCTTTCCACTGTTGATAAAGTCTTCCAGTGTCAACATCTTTATAGGTTTGTGAATACCTGCGAATAATATCTACTATATACTAAGATATAGAACTCAATATGTTATGTACATGTATTAATCAATAACAAACAATATCCAAGTACAAATGACAAAGGACAATGAAAAACAATTAAATGAATTACAATGAAATGATATCTCAGTTATCCGAGAAAAATTTACGATTATAAAGTAAATAAGGTAGACTTATACGTAGTAATTAGCAAAAGAAAGTAAAGAATTAACATTACAAAAAAGATAACGAGACAAGTCGTCTCCAACTAACATGTAGACAGAGGAGTTTTAGATAACACACGAAAGCAATTGTACACAATACCGAAATTAGGCTATGCAAATAAAAATGACATAGTCACATGACGTAACAGCTAAGTACATACAAGTATGGTTATATTGCGAACTGAGGCTTCAGTCAATTTATATCCTGACTAAAAGTCAGATCCTCAGTCAGCTAATATAAGCATGAGAACCTAATAGACGTTAACATTCACTGAATTTTTCCAGAGAAAATTCCAGTCAATATTAAACCCTTTCCAGCCTTCCCAACGAATAAACGAATAAACAGATAGATATGGATGGGGCACACAAAATGATAAGTAGGAAAGCAAGCAAAGTAACGACAAACTGCAGACCAAGGATAGTTCAGGAACAGTATGAAAGTGCTTAAGCGCTTCGATTAAATTAAGAACTTATCTTTTTATCTGTCCTGCTTATCCTAAGAAATGCATTAGTGCACGTGAATCCAAGCTTCAGTTCCACTCAAGTCTAGACAGCAGCTGATGACCATTGATAGTAGACCTTGACCTTGGTAGTACGATCGTTTGACAGCATTCAACCGTTTTCGAAAGTTGGTTACCGATCTGCGTATTGATCTGCGTTGCAGCTGTTGATACTGTAGATGAAGACACACTTCTTCCAACGATTCAGATACTTGAAGTTGATGAATAGCGTTCCTTTGAAATGGTTCAGCTTCTTGTTGTAGGTGAAGATAGGATTCTCTCAGAATGTGTTGTCTGCTAGTAATGACGGCCTCGAAACAGTGACGTCATATACTGACATGCGCGCTAGAGTTGCCGGTTTGTCTTGAATGAATATTCACGTTCTAAAAGTTTATCGTTAGTTCGACTTCCTTTCGATACTTTATGGGGACGGTAGTCTCAATCGAAATCCAAACGCTTCTGACACCAGAATATGTTACGGACTAATTGACAACCTCTGACACCAGTTTAGGTTAAGGCTCTATATGCTTTGGATGACCAAGATGTTGCGTGCGTATTCTGATCTTAGAATGTCAAAGTCCGCCGGGTTCATTTATCTATTTTACAGGATTCCGTTGGGCACTACGTTAGTATCGATATTGTCTCTAGTAACCCGTGTGATGCGTTGATACTGGAACATGCTTCATATTAAAATTATGAGTATTGACTGACCTGTCTGTTCTTGCCTTATTAATATCAGCAGTGTGAGATATAGCGTGTTTAGGCAATTAAGTGTCACTGGTCATTATGATTGAATCAAACAGTATGGAATTCAACTCAGAATACGGCATTTAATAAGACCAGTATTTGACGACTTAAACATGTTTAATTAACACTCTCATTTCATGGGCAGACACAACTATTTAAAGACATAGTTCATAATCACAGTTCATGTACGTGTTGTCTGAGTTCTTGTTCTTCATTAAAGCACATGTTCACTAATATATAGTTCTGTTTAACGGTCAGTTCCTTTTGGCCAACATCCCGTGGCATAAAATTCATAGGCTAACTAGACTTATTCCTGTTGCTAGTTTAATAATAGCCCTTTTCCCACTAGACTTACTTCTACTGCTAGTTTTGCAATATCCTCCTTACGCTAGGCTTACATCTGCTGCTAGTCGTCTAATATCCTTGTTACACTAAGCTTACGTCTGCTGCTAGCTACATAATATTCGTGTACACTAGTCTTACTCCTGCTGCTAGTTACAAATGTTCATTTGGCATACAATGCCAGGCTAATCCGCCAAATATACAAACTGCGTTAAGAAAGACACGACTTACATTTGATCCAAGAACACACTGCTAAATTGGCTTCCCAGCCACACGTATAAATTCAGTGGACAATGCCACACAATCCTAAGTGGTTATACCACACATATCATAGTAGCTAGGCCACACTTGTAAAACACACTGCCGTTGGGATCAAAACCCACGATTCGAATGACGTTACTAAGTCCTACGCGTCATGCATAGAGATATGCATTCTATGTCGTTAATATATTCATTTGCTGTGTTCCACGGTGCACCCATTCGGATCGATATCAAAATCCAAATGCCTGCACACATGCAACAATTCCCGACATCGTCGATCATTAATATATTCACTCATTTGAGGTGTTCCATGATACAGCCATTCGAGTCAGCTACACTCAAATGCCTGTAAACATGAAACAATCCTCAACAGTAACTCAAGTCGGCAGTTAGCAGGTACACAATATACATGTAGTACATATTTATTAAATTACTTCACAATACAAGCAATGGAGAATCATCAACATCTGTCTCCTCAATAAATGTGGTCAGTCCATAAGTCAATAAGCATGCATGTTGACATCATATATATCTTCGTCTACTCTATTCAGTTCTGGCCGTTCTCACTAAGAGGTGCATGCCAATCACGGACGCCCAAGTAATGCGACCAAAAAACCGTGAATTATATTTCTTGAATAAAAATACTTCTCTGTAAGGTGCGGAACTTCTTCATACGTTCGGGACTATCTTAACGATCGTTGAAAACAAGTGGCGGCCTTCGAAAATATAATAATGCCACATAAAAATTACTCAATTTCTCTACAACTCCGGGAGCTCGAAAAATACGTCTTGCTTGGACGAATGAAACATACGAAAGGCCCAGAATATTAGCCGTTAGAATAAATTAGCGCCACCGCGTTACGTCATTGACAACCGGTGACGTATCAAAGTGTTCAATACAAGTTAAAGATCGTGCAAAACATGCATTACCACAAATAGACATATCTCCTCAAATAATAATGGCTATATGTCTTCGTGTGGCAATATACTATGACATATTAACTTTATTCCTTAACACTCCTATTGAAAACCTCAGTTAAAAACTGAATTTTCTTTAAAAATGCGATTTGTAATTTCTTCTAAAAAATTTCATCACAATACATCTCCAAATGGAAACATGAGATTAAACACCATTAAAAACAATTTATAATATCGTTTTGAAAACAAGCTTATGACAATACATCCACTTATTAAAAACCTCAGCTGAAAACTGAACAAAAAAAAAAAAAAAAAAATAAGGGTTGTAAACTCGTTTTAAAACAATTTCATCCCAGTACAAACATTCCAAAACTAAGCACGTACCACAAGGTGTCTTTCTTAGCCATGTAGCTTGTAGGGGCGGAGGTCAGATATCATGCTCATAGTACATGTTTTAGACTGAAGTTTTGTTGCAGAAGCCCTTTATAGTTTCATGTGGTCTCTATGGAGACAAAAAACGGAGTAGAACTGCTGACCAATCAGCAACGCCGTAAGAGACAATGAAAATGAGTTTGTGCGTTGGGCTGGCAACCTCACCGTGTTAACAAATACTACAGAAATCACCGCTTCAAAAGCCCATGAATGTGTCGGTCTGTAGTTTCCCCGCAAACGATCCTGCTTTAGTAGTGGTTCCATGCCCCAGGGGAAGGGGACAGAACAGTGAGTGATCTGCTGGATGACGTAATGTTTTGTGCTGATCTGCTGGATGACGTAATATTTTATGTTGATCTGCTGAATGACGTAATGTTTTGTGTTGATCTGCTGGATGACATAATATTTTATGTTGATCTGCTGGACGACGTAATGTTTTATGTTGACCTGCTGGATGACGTAATGTTTTGTGTTGACCTGCTGGATGACGTAATGTTTTGTGTTGATCTGCTGAATGACGTAATATTTTATGTTGATCTGCTGGATGACGTAATGTTTTATGTTGATCTGCTGGATGACGTAATGTTTTATGTTGATCTGCTGGATGACGTAATATTTTATGTTGATCTGCTGGATGATGTAATGTTATATGTTGATCTGCTGGATGACGTTATGTTTTGTGTTGATCTGCTGGATGATGTTATGTTATATGTTGATCTGCTGGATGACGTAATGTTTTATGTTGATCTGCTGGATGACGTAATGTTTTATGTTGATCTGCTGGATGACGTTATGTTATATGTTGATCTGCTGGATGACGTTATGTTTTATGTTGATCTGTTGGATGACGTAATGTTTTATGTTGATCTGCTGGATGACGTAATGGTATATGTTGATCTGCTGGATGGCGTTATGTTATATGTTGATCTGCTGGATGACGTTGTGTTATTTGTTGATCTGCTGGATGACGTAATGTTTTATGTTGATCTGCTGGATGACGTAATGTTTTATGTTTAAAAACATGGATGTCAGTGTATGGGCACCATAGCTAATTATAATTTTAAACAATATCATTAATCTCCTCATTACTATTATCTGACAATTTATCTAATGTCAGTAATTTACTCTGAGAAGTGGTGTCATGCCACACTTAATATATCTAATGTCAGTAATTTGCTCTGAGAACTGTTGTACTGCGACACATAACATACCTAATATGAGTAGTTTACTCTGAGAAGTGTTGTATTGCCACACATAACTTATCTAACGTGAGTAGTTTACTCTGAGAAGTGTTGTACTCCAACACTTAATATATCTAATGTCAGTAATTTACTCTGAGAACTGTTGTATTGCCACACATAACTTATCTAACGTGAGTAGTTTACTCTGACAAATGTTGTACTCCCACATTTAATGTATCCAATGTCAATAATTTACTCTGATAACTGTTGTACTGCCACACATAACATATCTAATGTCAGTAATTTACTCTGAGAGGTGTTGTAGTCCCACTTTTAATATATCTAATGTCAATAATTTACTCTGAGAACGGTTGTTTTGCCACACATAACTTATCTAATGTGAGTAGTTTACTCTGAGAAGTGTTGTAGTCCCACTTTTAATATATCTAATGTCAGTAATTTACTCTGACAAGTGTTGTACTGCCACATTTAATATATCTAATGTCAGTAATTTACTCTGACAAGTGTTGTACTCCCACACTTAATATATCTAATGTCAGTAATTTACGCTGACAAGTGTTGTACTGCCATATTTAATATATCTAATGTCAGTAATTTACTCTGACAAGTGTTGTACTCCCACACTTAATATATCTAATGTCAGTAATTTACGCTGACAAGTGTTGTACTGCCACATTTAATATTTCTAAAATCAATAATGTACTCTGGCAAGTGTTGTACTTCCATACTTAATATTTCTAATGTCAGTAATTTACTCTGACAAGTGTTGTATTCTTGTGCTCATCATACTGAATGTAAGTAGTTTACTGTGAGAAGAGTCGGACTGATCCACTTAAATCTAATGAGAATAATTTAATCTGAGAAGTGTTGAGCTGTTTCATTAAACATATCTAATGTGAGTAATTTGCTCGGAGAAGTGCTGGATTGCTCCACCTAATATATCCTATGTGGATAGTTAACTCTGAGAAGTGTAGGAGTACTCCAGCTAACATATCTAATGTGAGTAATTTGCTCAGAGAAGTGCTGGATTGCTCCACCTAATATATCCTTTGTGGATAGTTTACTCAGAGGAGTGTTGGAGTACTCCACCTAACATATCTAATGTAAGTTATTTTCTCCGAGACGGTCGGACTGATCCACCTAATATATCTAATGAGAATAATTTACTATGAGAAGTGTAGGATTGCTCCGTCTGGCATATCTTATGTGAGTAATTTATTCTGAGAAGTGCTAGACTGCGCCACCTGACGTATCTTATGTGGGTAGTTTACGCTGGGAAATATTGGGTAGCTCAACTTGACATATCTAAAGTGAGTAATTTACTCTGGGAATTGTCTTATTGCTCAACAAAAATAAATCTAATATGAGTCATTTTGAACTATTCTTGATTTCCGTGTACACATACAGAGTACGATTCTAAGCGTGTGTGCTAAACTGAGTACTGGTTAATGCACATTCTGTGGCGTGTATTAATTTTAGAATAATGCGATCAAGTCTAATCGTCAAAATAATGATGGGAGAAGAATTAAAGCTAACATCTTAAACTTTTAGCATCTGTAGCACAATTAGAAGGCTGAGAAGCTGGAACTGGTAGAGTGTCAACTGAATAATTACATAACAGTTCTTTAACCAAAATATTTTAATACGGTTTTTGCCTTGATAGCCTGAGACCTGAATATTTATTTTAAGATTGATGGATTACTTCGTCGTTGAGCGGTACATAAATTTGATCGTGACAAATATTGTATACACCTACACGATCAAATTGTCCTTGTGCTTTGTTGAAGGACATAGCACAAGCTAAAATCACAGGAAACTGGCTATGTCTCAAGATGACAGGAAGGCTGGTCAAGTTTAGCGCTAAAGTGATGTGTGGATTGAAAACTGGTTCACCTTAATAACTGCCTCTAACCAAATTTTTTTTTATTTTTAAAGAAAAATCTGTTTTCTTTCTTTAAACGTTATTTCAAAGTTTAAAAAAGATCAAAAGGTATTGGGTGGCTCTTTTATTATGAAACTAAAATATATAATTTCCCCGTAATTTCTTGACACGTCAAGATTGCGATGAGATATGAGAAATCCGAATAAAGTAGATTATGGACCTCTAACTTGGATGAATAAAATGGATACTCAAGACAGCATTCACTCAAAGCACACCGCAATTTCCGCATTTTCCAGAAAAGTTGGTTTAAATTGTTTTAACACACTGAATAATGCACAATAAACAGAATTTAAGGCATGCGTGTTCTTTTCATGGATGTTCAATTTAGTTTCAGTATTTTCCCAGCAAGAGAGTGTGATTATTTCACTGGTTACAAACTTTATTTAAGAAAATTACTGATACGTGTACGAGGATGATCAATCTAATTTTATGTTTTATAGTCTAGTTATTTCCTTGTTGGATTATGTTTCCTTTTATATGGAAACATGCTTCCTCCAATAGCCAGATGATTTGAAGTACAGAAGTTATTGAATAGATTCCCACTTTTGTTCATTGTTCATTATTCCTAGTCCGAGTTTTCTCATGATTTATTCAAATTCGCTATTGTCTGTTCCTATTTAGGTCACACATCAAAATGGAGATGCCTTTTCTTCTCTTTGTACCCATGATATTTTGTCGTCTGGTGTACGATTCTTCCCTTACTTCGCGGATTCTTCTGTGTCACTGGTTGGTGCATAGCATTTTATGATGTTTATTTTTATTGTCTTTGTGGCTGTTTTGAATGTTCTAGTTCTTGACCTCATTGTTTCCCCTTCTATCAGTTCTTTCTGTGCTCCCTAATGCAGCCTTACAGCCACACCTTCTATGTGGTGGGCACTTTTTTTCTCATGTCCCAAGGACAGCACCATGTCTCCCGTGGTCATTTTCTTCATCTGTATGCCCTTCTACCATGTCTCTTGTAATCCTCATTTCTGCTGCCACCTGTGAAGTTTTCTATTGATTGATTAATGAAGCAATAACCGGCATTCCTTGTTCTGGAACCCGCATGATACGAGAAGTAGGGGGTAGACCGACGAACTCACGGAGAAGAGAACGAGACAATACATGAAAGTGATGAGAAAGACACTGAAAGACCTTGAGCTGATGACACGCGACTGGAAGACTTGGCATGCGTTTTTTCAAGACCTATTCTCCTGTTGCAACTGAAGGCTTATAAATGAACATTGCGCAGGGTGTCATTTTCAGAACGTTTGTCACGTGTTATAGTTCCATTTTCAAACTTCACACTAACGAACTTATGATCTTTATGTATCACATAGTTTGGTATCTTATGCCTGCAACCAGAAGCCGAGTGTATTATACGTATCCCATTGGTGTTCGGAGAGAGATTATACATATCATTTTCATTTACACAAAAACGAGTCCGTATACAGAAAAAAGCTGATTTTTAAATATTTACCCTGATACGCGGTGCACCTGGGGGTCAGTCTGAAGACAAGAAAGAATAATACTATTGTGTCCTCGGACAGGTTGTAAGTGCGAGTTTTTTAAGGTTGTACATGTGTCTGGCAACCACACCATGTACAACAAATAGCTACAGAAAACAGCACTACAAGATCACGTGCTTGGACACATGACTCCTGCAAGTTCAATGACCCAGCTGTTGTTATATAGTTCTATATTCCTAAAGGAAGGACATGAGTAAATAAACGAAATACTTATGCTCCAAATGAAAATGAATGATTTTATTCTTATGTAAACAAAAAGTATTATTATTATTACTATATTATTATTATTATTTGTTTATTTATTTTGGGAGAGACATATAGCTTGTGACACCTCGATCACAAATAAATTCATATTCTGTATTTCCCGGGGGTAGGGGGAAGGGCCTTCAGAGACAAAGAAAAAATAGAACTTCTGCACACTCCTGACGTACAAGGTGACAAATATTAGTTTGTGCATGTGTCTGACAACCTGATCATATCAAACACGTTGCTACATCAACCATCACTCCTGGAGTAGGTGACTGCTAGGTGCAGGTTCCTGCAAGGAGAGCAGCTACAGTGGTAGCTTTATGCTCTGTCAGGAACGACAAGGAAAAAGATTAAGAATGATTTAGGTAGACATCTGAAACCTACTTACTTACTTACTTAGTCGTTCCCCTTCTACCGTGAGGTGTAGAGGTTTGGAAGAGAGAGCGCCAGACCATTCTATCAGCTGTCTTCTTCCTGGCCTGGTTCCATTCTAGTCCTCGGTCCTTCAAAGATTGTCTAATGTTGTCCTCCCAGCGGACTCTGGGTCGTCCTGGAGGTCTGGATCCCTGGCTCTTTGTTTCCCATGCTTGTCGTGGTAGCCGATCTTCTCCCATTCTGCAGACATGGCCAAACCATCTTAGTTGGGACTGTTCTATTTGGGTCTGCAGCGGATGGGATTTTAGGCCTTGACGGATCGTCTGGTTGCGGACCATGTCTCTTCTTGTTACTTCAACCACTTTCCTCAGATACCTCATTTCTGAGGTTTGGATCTGGCTTTTGTGGGTTGTAGTCATTGCCCACGACTCGCATCCATATGTCAAGACTGGGACATAGGTGGAGCGGTATACAGCCATCTTCGTTTTCTTACCAACCTCTTTCTTGCTGAGGAATCCACGATTTATGGCCTGAAAAAGTCTCCCAACCGCTGCTTTTCGAGTGGCCAACTCTTCTTTGATGCCTCCCTTTCGGTCTAATAAAAGCTCCGAGATATTTAAAGTGGTCGACCTGCTCCAGGACCTGTTCTCCCAGCTTAATCTGATGTTTTCTTTCTTCTCGTGATATCACCATGGATTTTGTTTTAGAGCTGCTTATGACCATCCCTCTCTTCTCCAGCTTTTCCTTCCAGATTTGCAGGTTGGATTGGAGATGTGTCTCTGATTTAGCAATCAGGACAACATCATCAGCAAATGCTAGCTCTGAAATACAGACCTGTCTCATCTTCCAGTACCCCACTGAATACTTTCTTGTTCTCTCCTTACATGCCTTGATGACATCGTCCATGAGGAGTATGAAAAGATAAGGTGACAGGATATCGCCTTGTCTTACACCAGTGGTGGTCCTGAACTCTTCTGACTTATAGTTTGCTGTCCTCACATAATTTCTGAAACTTGGACAGTAAACTCCGAACTCGAAGAATGAAAAATACAAACCGTGGGCAGATATTTCTATTAGAAGGCTTTCCTAATATCGTATGTTGATCAGATTACATATGGCGATACCAAACATCTCAAGACAGTATGTAAGGCCATAGTTGCGACTTGGAAGATTTATAGATGGTTTTATGATACATGTTAGATAATAGGTATTATGAGGAATGGATAATTCGATAATATCACTTCTTTATAAACGTTTTGGCTCGTACAAAAAGAAAAAAAAAAAAAAAGGAAATTCCTGGTCGAAAATTATAGAAAGAGTTGTTGAGAACACACTGACACAGGCTAATTAAGAATAAATGACCTGCTCAAGGTATGTACCTTCGTCACGACTTTTTCTAGAATTATCCAAGAGACGACATGAATAATACATGGTCAAATCCGCCAGAGATGACTGATACAATTTGGTTCACAACGATCTCCCCCCCCCCTCCCCTCTTCTTTCCCCCCCCCCCCCCCCCACCATGATGTTTAGCCGAGGAATAGTACAAGATGGGAGTAGTAATATTGGATATGCGGATTCGACGAGTGCATACTACTAGTAACAGTGGATTAAAATATTGGATACATGACGTTACAACACCACGTGAATTAACTCCAGACTCTTCTGTTATGTTATATAAAAATAAATACCAATGTTTATTAACTGGTGTAATGGCTTCGGCGTTGTACTGGCGACCAGGTGTTCATGGTTCAAACCCGGGCGTCGGCGTTTGAAGAAATGTTTACGGCCGGAAATTTGACTGAATAGCCTGAACGGCTCCTGTGATAAACCCTCTGTGGATGGGAAGGAGCGAAGCTCCTGACCGGGTTGGAAAGAAAGTCCTCAGGTTCCCCAGCCTCGCAATGACATGTCATTGGGCCGAAGGGCTGAAAGCCCAAGTGCCGCTGGATAATAAAAAAAAAAAAAAAAAAAAAAAATTAACACTGAAAATTTGTCAATAATTTGAAATATAAACAACAAAGTTAGTTAAAACAATTAAGAAATGAAAATAGAATCAATATAAATACTTGTATGATCATAGATTTACGGGACGAAAGAAAGAAAAATAACACATGTGTTGCATATTAATTTCGACAGTCCGTTTATTTTTATTTTTTTATATGTTGTTTTTCATTTCAGGTCGAAGCGTAATCAATCGAAGAAAATCCAACCTGAAGTCCATGTCAGTGTGACTACCATTCCATGGTACCCTCCGTCAGTGGTTACAACAGCTGCTACAACCGCTGATGTTGTCACTGTCGATATCAAACCATTGTCAGCCTTTCCAAAAATACTGCAGACGCATATTTTGGGGAAAAAACTAAAGTATCATCCTAGAAACAGGATGTCAGTTGAAGAAAGCATGACTGCTCCACGCGGGAAACAAGCCCACATTTGAGTGAGTAACTTTAACAGTTTATATCGTGAAGTTCCGTGTTGTCTTTGATATCTAGAACATCAATATATATAAAACCCCAGCTTTTTCTGTCAGTAACGCTAATGGATGCAACTGTGGATGAAAGTTAGACATTAATTGTATTGTTTCCCTTATATGCACTCTCCCGAAAATAGTAACACATACCAAAGAACAATGCGCAAATGACGGTGTGCACAAATATATAATCAAAATACACAATTTCCGCATTAAGTACGTGGTCGGTCGGTCGGTCGGTCACACTTTGCACACCGTCATTTGCGCACTTTTTTTTTATTTTCGAGAGAGTGCATGAACTTTCAAGCACAGCTAAGGTAGTGCAACTGTGGTTGAAAGTTAGACAATAATTGTATTGTTTCCCCTTATATGTACTCCCGCGAAAATAGAAAAAAAGTGCGCAAATGAAGGTGTGCATGAACAGTTTGATTATGGAAAGAAGCCAACAACCCGCTTGATAAACAAGTACATGAACTGGAGTTTCGTCAAACGTTGTTCTCAGAGGCAGTAAGTCGACCAAGGCGTCTCAGAGGCGGTAAGTCGACCAGGGCAAGATTTTAAAAGATGCACGAACAGTTACGAGACGTTGTCATAAAAGAAATTTTAGTTATTTTGTCAATTTACGGTCCATTAGACCATTATCACTGCTCTACATGCCATTTAGGTTGAGTTACTCCATGTCTTCATATGTATTACATCTATATAATTTTCACTACAAATATCTAAAGACGGTCGTCTGCAATGACATGACAACAGTAGTGATAGTACCGTCTGTAATACATGTAACAGAAACAACACGCTATAATTAACAGCCTGCCAATTTTGGCGGGTTGTTGCTAGTATTTATAGAATGTATGATCCCGTATACACACATTGGGATCCTCGCTGCTGCTACGTAGTTCATGTACTGTGGTGATGCACAGTGGTTTTAAAAATTACTTTTGAATAAGTAAAATTGCCGTTAGGTATTGGTGCTTTTGAATTTAATTCCTGTCTTATGACGGGCTTTTACACTAGTGACTACAGAATAGCTATATTGAACATATCGTATAAGGTAACTACTGGGATGCCGCGCATTGGGCTGGCAATCTCATCATGTTAAATAAAAGGATGCAGAAAATACCACTGAAGAAGCACGTGGATGTATGTGCAGGCTCCTGCAATGAGACCAGGTGCATTTTTGGCTCCATGCTCTATAGGGAACGAAAGGGACATGATGACTATACATTTGTATACTTCTTACAAGAACTTTCTCTTACTTCAGTTACATCAGATATCATTCACGTATCAGTTACATCAGATATCATTCACGTATCAGTTACATCAGATATCATTCACGGATAAGTTACATCAGATATCATTCACGTATCAGTTTCATCAGATATCATTCACGTATCAGTTACGTCAGATATCATTCACGTATCAGTTACGTCAGATATCATTCACGTATCAGTTACATCAGATATCATTCACGTATCAGTTACGTCAGATATCATTTACGTATCAGTTACATCAGATATCCTTCACGTATCAGTTACATCAGATATCATTCACGTATCAGTTACGTCAGATATCATTCACGTATCAGTTACATCAGATATCATTCACGTATCAGTTACGTCAGATATCATTTACGTATCAGTTACATCAGATATCCTTCACGTATCAGTTACATCAGATATCATTCACGTAACAGTTACGTCATATATCATTTACGTATCAGTTACATCAGATATCCTTCACGTATCAGTTACATCAGATATCATTCACGTATCAGTTACATCAGATATCATTCACGTATCAGTTACATCAGATATCATTCACGTATCAGTTTCATCAGATATCATTCACGTATCAGTTTCATCAGATATCATTCACGTATCAGTTACATCAGATATCATTCACGTATCAGTTACATCAGATATCATTCACGTATCAGTTACATCAGATATCATTTACGTATCAGTTACATCAGATATCATTCACGTATCAGTTACATCAGATATCATTCACGTATCAGTTACATCAGATATCATTCACGTATCAGTTACATCAGATATCATTCACGTATCAGTTACTCAATCTACAGATCCGGTATTCACATCACTCTGCCAAGCCATTCTTTCCTCCATTAGTCCACCTTCTCATTGATCTGTTTCAATCAAATTGAATGATTCTCTGGGTGAGCACAAATATGACGTCTGTGACGTCAGAATTGAATGATTCTCTGGGTGAGCACAAATATGACGTCTGTGACGTCAGAATAGTACCACAGCATCCTCAGGCATGTCGTACGTGGCGACACATTAGAGGTTGTGTATGGGGCTGGCAACCTCATCGTGTAAAAGAAATTACCACAGAAACCACAGCTACAACAACTTGTCAATGTTGGAGGCAGGCTTCCTGTAAGGGAACCAGATGTAGTGGTGGTTCCATGCTCTGTAAGGAGCACGAAGGAAAATGTTGATGGTAAGATAGCAGCATGAACTTCATGCCACAGTCATCATCTCACCGCACCGACTTCATGCCACAGTCATCATCTCACCGCACCGAGTTCATGCCACAGTCATCATCTCACCCCACCGAGTTCATGCCACAGTCATCATCTCACCCCACCGAGTTCATGCCACAGTCATCATCTCACCCCACCGAGTTCATGCCACAGTCATCATCTCACCCCACCGAGTTCATGCCACAGTCATCATCTCACCGCACCGACTTCATGCCACAGTCATCATCTCACCGCACCGAGTTCATGCCACAGTCATCATCTCACCGCACCGAGTTCATGCCACAGTCATCATCTCACCGCACCGAGTTCATGCCACAGTCATCATCTCACCGCACCGACTTCATGCCAGAGTCATCATCTCACCGCACCGAGTTCATGCCACAGTCATCATCTCACCCCACCGAGTTCATGCCACAGTCATCATCTCACCCCACCGAGTTCATGCCACAGTCATCATCTCACCCCACCGAGTTCATGCCACAGTCATCATCTCACCGCACTGACTTCATGCCACAGTCATCATCTCACCGCACCGAGTTCATGCCACAGTCATCATCTCACCGCACTGAGTTCATGCCACAGTCATCATCTCACCGCACCGACTTCATGCCACAGTCATCATCTCACCGCACCGAGTTCATGCCACAGTCATCATCTCACCGCACCGAGTTCATGCCACAGTCATCATCTCACCCCACCGAGTTCATGCCACAGTCATCATCTCACCTCACCGACTTCATGCCACAGTCATCATCTCACCCCACCGACTTCATGCCACAGTCATCATTTCACCGCACCGACTCCATGCCACAGTCATCATCTCACCGCACCGACTTCATGCCACAGTCATCATCTCACCGCACCGACTTCATGCCACAGTCATCATCTCACCCCACCGACTTCATGCCACAGTCATCATCTCACCGCACCGACTTCATGCCACAGTCATCATCTCACTGCACCGACTTCATGCCACAGTCATCATCTCACCCCACCGACTTCATGCCACAGTCATCACCTCACCGCACCGACTTCATGCCACAGTCATCATCTCACCCCACCGACTTCATGCCACAGTCATCATCTCACCCCACCGACTTCATGCCACAGTCATCATCTCACCCCATCGACTTCATGCCACAGTCATCATCTCACCGCACCGACTTCATGCCACAGTCATCATCTCACCCCACCGACTTCATGCCACAGTCATCATCTCACCACACCGACTTCATGCCACAGTCATCATCTCACCGCACCGACTCCATGCCACAGTCATCATCTCACCACACCGACTTCATGCCACAGTCATCATCTCACCGCACCGACTCCATGCCACAGTCATCATCTCACCGCACCGACTCCACTTTTTATGTATGTGACTAGTAAGCTAGAACAGCGCCTTGCTGTTCCTTGGTGTCTCCGAGAAGACAAATAAATAAATGGACCATCTCCCTGAGACATGTACAGTACCACTAAAATAAGGGGTTTTAGGGGCCTGGCAACCTCAACATGCAACACCAATTGTAACATAAATCTCTGCTGCAGAAGCCCATAAATGATTTGATACAGACTTCCTGTCAGGGGACTACTTTCAGTGGTGTATCCTTACTTAATAGGGAGTGAACATGACAGTGAATGATAGGCCGCTGGCAACATTATTGTCTAAGACTAACTGGTACAGGAACCTCTGCTAGCGGACCACATACATGTTTTTGTGGAGACTTCCTACAAGGGGACGAGCTTTGGTGGTTCCTGCTTCATCGGAAAGTATGATATTGATATGGAAAAGCTATCACAATCGTTTACTCAATCATCGATAAGAATATCCTTCTTTATGTTAAATATTAAGATAACATATTTAAACATGCTAAAAACAGTATAGAAACATATGGTATTATTTTTCTGCCAGTAATATTACATTCGGTACCTTTTCACACTGAACTGTGTGCATTGTCTTTCTCAATCACCAAAGCTTGAATATATATTTTACAGCTAAATTAAAAGTATTTTTGTATCTAGGAAATAATGGGTTAAGTGTGTGTCGTGTAGCCAACGTATGGTAAATACGATTCTCATTCTAACACAGAAGCAGCAGTAAATTAAGTACTTTCAGCAGCGTAGAAAGAGTAGGCTTAGGATTATAAGTAGTCAACAGGTAGATGGCGGAGAAACGTGTTGAGAAGGCCGTCTGGGAACGCACATCGTTCAGCCAGGCAGTGTCTGCTACCCGGGGTATGAATCATACACCCAAATTGGCACATATCCCAATTTTCAGCTTGCACTAAACACAACGCTTAATCTCCACTTTATTCACCTGTTTATTAATATTTTATTTGTCCTTTGCATTTCTTTACCTTTATTTTAATTTATGAGAAGAAGAGGCAATCGACGGACAGGACACACATTGAGGAAATCTGTTTATAGCACTACAGGGCAGTCCTTGTTCCGGAATCCTCAGGGTGAGAGAAGTAGAAGGAGAGAAAAAAAAAACACACGGAGAAGAGAAATGGAGACATAAATGAAAGTGGTGAGGAAGACTTATAAAGAACTTGAGCTGTTGGCACGTGACAGGAAGACTTGACATGTGTGAGTTGGGGGTCACAACAAACTTTGAAGCTCGCTAAAGAGTAGTGAGTGTGTTATTTTAATTTCTCTAGTGTTAAAAATTTTTTTTTTACTATTTATATATGTGTTTTAAAAGTTTATCGGTTTAAAAAGTTACGTGTTTTAAAAATTCAGCGCTTTAAAAAGTTACATGTTTTAAAAGTTCAGCACTTTAAAAAGTTTCATGTTTTAAAAGTTCAGCACTTTAAAAAAGTTACATGTTTTAAAAGTTCAGCACTTTAAAAAAGTTTCATGTTTTAAAAGTTTAGCACTTTTAAAAGTTATGCGTTTTAAAAGTTCAGCACTTTAAAAAAGTTGCATGTTTTAAAAATTCAGCGCTTTAAAAAGTTTCATGTTTTAAAAGTTCAGCGCTTTAAAAAGTTACGTGTTTTTAAAGTTTAGCCCTTTAAAAAGTGCCGCGTTTTAAAAGTTCAGGGCTTTACAAAGTTACGTGTTTTAAAGGGACTAATTAAACGGAATACACTGATTGAAGATTAGGTTGAACCGAGTAGACTGCCGAGATGCCGGATGAGGGGAGGCAAATGAAGCTCAGTTTTTGCTTCTTTCCTCCCCTCCCATTTCGTAAATATAATAATACAAGAAAACAGAGAGTTTTTGGGATAGGAAATTTTAGACTTACTAAAGATGTATCAATGACTTCAAAATATATAATATTTGACTTTTTTTTAAATAAAGAAAGAATCTTTGAGTGGCAGAGAAATCACAGTGCTTACTCCTCAAAGCAAAGTTACCGGTACGAAACCGGTCTACCAAGCTATAAATTGGTACCTTACTCTGCTCTTGAGTTAGGGAAGGGCAATGCAGCGAGGAAGAGAACAGGTCACTCATCCTAATGAAGCTAAGACCTAGTACAGTCAAGTCTCTGACAATTCACTCCACTACGGCAGTATATGATATGGGATTACCTTTTCAGGACGTCTTTGTTGGGCTAATCATGCAGATTCTAGCCTATTGTTAAATTAGCCGCAGGTAGGAAGTTAAAAATGGATTATGTAAAGAAAGCTGAAATAGTTTTACACGTAATTGATCAATGATCGGGCGGAAGTTCAGAAAATAGTGGATGCAAGATTTGGCTTTGGGTTTAAGGAGTATCTTCTTTGCACATGGACTACTCCATCGGTGCTGCGATCTCCTCCCTTATATAACACAAGGAGGATCTCAGCACAGTGCACAAACTCCGTAGCACCGGCGAGAATCTCAATGGGTGTAAATAGGAATCATACATTATATAAATGTTTTTGTGGTGGGTAGGTTTCTAATTTTTAAATTTTGCCAGGGTAGCGACCTGATAGGCCTACTCTTTACGATTTCCAACTGCCGAGGGATTTTTAACGTGCGAAATGTGCACACGGGACTTCCTATTTTATCGCCCTTATCCGAGAAGGCTAGGCATCCGATGTCACTACCCAGGAGACCCGGGGGGGGGGGGGGAAGAGGGGGATGACATGATTAGGACCACTGGTTCTGAAAAAAAAATTCAATAAATTATATTCCTTCAACTGGGAATCGAACCAGTACCTCTCGAACTCGAGGTGGACGCCACAATACTTAGCCACCCCGACCTCTGATGTAAGGACAACAGATGAACGAAAGTGAGATAAATATGGAAGATAAATAAAGGAGGCAGTTAGGCAGTTTGAATGAGTGATACAGAGGTATAATAGAGAGGCGAGAATGATGAAAGTTGGACAAGTAGATGAGGAAAATAGAAGTGAAGAAAGTAGATCTTAGAAAAGGAGGTAGGTAAAATAGAGAAGAGGGTAGATGAGGAAACCAGAAGTAGAGAAAATCAGATCGTGTAAGCTACAATTATGAAATCGGTCGGCTGTAAGACATCCCCTACGTCTTCTGTCTCTTGCCTTGATGTGGGTACCATCTGACAGACGCTTTCCTATCCATCTTTTGATGTTATCTCCCCATCTTGCTCGTTTACTTTCAACTTTATATATATAAACTAGTATAAAAGCCCGTCATAAGACGGGAATTACATTCAAAAGCACCAGTACCTAACGGCAACAAAAGTATTTAAAAAAACAAGTGCATCACCACAGTACACGAACTACATAGCAGCAGTGAGGATCCCAATGTGTGTATACGTGATCACACATTCTATAAATATATTTTTGTGCACCGTCATTTGCGCATTGTTCTTTGGTAATTTTTTCGTATATGGGATATAATGGTTATCAACAAGGTATAATGTCCCTTTGTACGAGCAACATAAATCCAATTATGGTTCAATTCATTAATTTAATTTTCATTCCAAATAAGTATGGGAGATTAGATGAAGAATAAGTAGAAGAGAGATTAGATGAAGAATAAGTAGAGATAGAAGTAAGTGAGATTAGATGAAGAATAAGTAGGAGAGATTAGATGAAGAATAAGTAGGGAGATTAGATGAAGAATAAGTAGAGAGATTAGATGAAGAATAAGTAGTGAGATTAGATGAAGAATAAGTAGGGAGATTAGATGAAGAATAAGTAGAGAGATTAGATAAAGAATAAGTAGTGAGATTAGATGAAGAATAAGTAGGGAGATTAGATGAAGAATAAGTAGGGAGATTAGATGAAGAATAAGTAGAGAGATTAGATGAAGAATAAGTAGTGAGATTAGATGAAGAATAAGTAGGGAGATTAGATGAAGAATAAGTAGGGAGATTAGATGAAGAATAAGCAGAGAGATTAGATGAAGAATAAGTAGAGAGATTAGATGAAGAATAAGTAGGGAGATTAGATGAAGAATAAGTAGGGAGATTAGATGAAGAATAAGTAGAGAGATTAGATGAAGAATAAGTAGTGAGATTAGATGAAGAATAAGTAGGGAGATTAGATGAAGATGAAGTAGGGAGATTAGATGAAGAATAAGTAGAGAGATTAGATGAAGAATAAGTAGTGAGATTAGATGAAGAATAAGTAGGGAGATTAGATAAAGAATAAGTAGGGAGATTAGATGAAGAATAAGTAGAAAGATTAGATGAAGAATAAGTAGTGAGATTAGATGAAGAACAAGTAGGGAGATTAGATGAAGAATAAGTAGGGAGATTAGATGAAGAATAAGTAGTGAGATTAGATGAAGAATAAGTAGTGAGATTAGATGAAGAATAAGTAGGGAGATTAGATGAAGAATAAGTAGGGAGATTAGATGAAAAATAAGTAGAGAGATTAGATGAAGAATAAGTAGTGAGATTAGATGAAGAATAAGTAGGGAGATTAGATGAAGAATAAGTAGAGAGATTAGATGAAGAATAAGTAGTGAGATTAGATGAAGAATAAGTAGTGAGATTAGATGAAGAATAAGTAGGGAGATTAGATGAAGAATAAGTAGGGAGATTAGATGAAGAATAAGTAGGGAGATTAGATGAAGAATAAGTAGTGAGATTAGATGAAGAATAAGTAGAGAGATTAGATGAAGAATAAGTAGAGAGATTAGATGAAGAATAAGTAGAGAGATTAGATGAAGAATAAGCAGTGAGATTAGATGAAGAATAAGTATTGAGATTAGATGAAGAATAAGTAGGGAGATTAGATGAAGAATAAGTAGTGAGATTAGATGAAGAATAAGTAGAGAGATTAGATGAAGAATAAGTAGTGAGATTAGATGAAGAATAAGTAGAGAGATTAGATGAAGAATAAGTAGAGAGATTAGATGAAGAATAAGTAGTGAGATTAGATGAAGAATAAGTAGGGAGATTAGATTAATAATAAGTAGGGAGATTAGATGAAGAATAAGTAGTGAGATTAGATGAAGAATAAGTAGGGAGATTAGATGAAGAATAAGTAGAGAGATTAGATGAAGAATAAGTAGTGAGATTAGATGAAGAATAAGTAGGGAGATTAGATGAAGAATAACTAGGGAGATTAGATGAAGAATAAGTAGTGAGATTAGATGAAGAATAAGTAGGGAGATTAGATGAAGAATAAGTAGTGAGATTAGATGAAGAATAAGTAGAGAGATTAGATGAAGAATAAGTAGTGAGATTAGATGAAGAATAAGTAGTGAGATTAGATGAAGAATAAGTAGTGAGATTAGATGAAGAATAAGTAGGGAGATTAGATGAAGAATAAGTAGGGAGATTAGATGAAGAATAAGTAGGGAGATTAGATGAAGAATAAGTAGGGAGATTAGATGAAGAATAAGTAGGGAGATTAGATGAAGAATAAGTAGGGAGATTAGATGAAGAATAAGTAGGGAGATTAGATGAAGAATAAGTAGTGAGATTAGATGAAGAATAAGTAGGGAGATTAGATGAAGAATAAGTAGTGAGATTAGATGAAGAATAAGTAGTGAGATTAGATGAAGAATAAGTAGTGAGATTAGATGAAGAATAAGTAGGGAGATTAGATGAAGAATAAGTAGTGAGATTAGATGAAGAATAAGTAGAGAGATTAGATGAAGAATAAGTAGTGAGATTAGATGAAGAATAAGTAGGGAGATTAGATGAAGAATAAGTAGGGAGATTAGATGAAGAATAAGTAGGGAGATTAGATGAAGAATAAGTAGGGAGATTAGATGAAGAATAAGTAGTGAGATTAGATGAAGAATAAGTAGGGAGATTAGATGAAGAATAAGTAGTGAGATTAGATGAAGAATAAGTAGTGAGATTAGATGAAGAATAAGTAGGGAGATAGTTCATGGAAATAGTGTTAGGAAACCTTCTTTTTTCTTCCTCGTTCGTCCTGAAAAGGACGTTGGTTGCGTTGTGTCGCTGTTTACAGCGCAGCAGCGATATTTGCGCCTTGCGGCCCGACACATCCGACTTCCGCACGACTTTTTTTGGGACCGGGTTTGCCTTCCCTCTTTCCTCTCGGCCAGACTGCAGTGATGCAGCCTGTTTCCAGGACCACCACATGGAAGTGGAGTAGGGTCTTTATCAGCTCTGGTTCGCTGACCCTGACGCAAGCAGTCAAGCTATGAGTCGCTGACTGCATTCATTTCGTTTGCTGCGTCTTCGGTCCCGTCTTAAGAAATATAATATGGGGAAAATACAGGTACAGATGACAGACGAGAGAAAGTCGTCATCATCATCATTATCGTCGTCGCCATCATCATGATATCATCACCATCATCATCACCATCATCATCATCATCACCATCATCATCTATGTTTTCACTCCTTATGGAGCAAGAAGCCAACTCTTCAGCTGACTTCTTGTAGGAAGCAGTGCCAAAACACATGCTCCTGGTGCGGTGGCTTCTGTGAGAATTTGTCTGAGAGAACAGTAGGCCAATTCTTTCTTTACCTCTTCAAGGACCACGGGGACTACACGGGACAAAAGTATTAGGTAGGGAGGATAATCCACGAAAATAGAGGCTGAGAATAAAGATCACAGAACTATTGTTACCAAATAGAGGTAAAAAAAGAGAGGGCTAAATTGTGTTAGGTAGACACGTTATATGGTGGACAATAGAGGAGGGGAAGATAAACAACGGAAGTAGTGGCAGTTACAATAGACACCGACAGTTACAAGTGGACCTATATATATATATATATATATATATATATATATATATATATATATATATATATATATATATATATATATATATATATATATATATATATATATATATATATATATATATAATACGGTGTAGTGTTAACAATGTTTATAGTTTATATTTTCTTATCTTAAATGATTGTACTAAGGGTTGTGAATTAGAGGTGTGCGGTTCTTGGGAAAATGGACGACTTTGAAGGAAAGGTTAAAGCTAATGATACCTGAGAGCACAGGTGTTTTCGGGCCTGTCTGGAATCTTCAGGTAAACGTCAGGAAAACTGGAACAGGTTGCTACAGTATGGGAAAGTATTTCGGCGTGTGTTCTTGAGTGTGAATCTAGTGAAAAATTGTGCGTGCGCATGTGTAAATATGCGATTATACCTTTACGTGTCCGGGAAAAAAAAGAGATAGCTAAAAGCAAAAGATTTTTTTTTTAAATGGCAGAGTTATGAGTTGTTATGGGAAGATAGATAACACGTGGTAAGCACTAAAATGCATTCTGGGAAACGCTCACGTGACGCAGGTCTGATTCTGCTTTCTCGTGTGTATTGGAGATGGAAAAGTCTGGGCAGTTTTGGAGAAATGAGAAGATAATTTTCTTGGTAGAGCGAGGGGAGGTAATTGTTTAGGATGAGGAAATGGGAAAAGGGTTGAGTTTTGCCTTGTGAAATCTATTTTAGATGCAGGGCAGGACCAGAAGCATAGTACGGTTGAGTTTGTTCTTTAATATCTATTTTAGATGCAGGAGAGGAATCGCAGAACAGCAAGGACCAGTTTGTTCTATAAATCTAATTTAGATGCAGGGAATGAATAAGAGAATACCACGGCTGACTTTTCACTGGCTTCCTAGCGCAGTGGTCTATGGTTCGATCCCCAGATGAGGCGGGAATTTTTTAGGCCACAAACGGCTCCTGGGTCGACCCAGCCCCAAATGGGTACCAGAACAACTCTGGGAAGGTTAAGGCGGCCGGCGTAATGCCGACCACATCACCCCTCGTGTGCCGTCGGTCAAGATAATATGAACGGCTGTTTTGAAGTTTACTGTATTATTTCTTTCGTGTGGCAACAATGCTGCAATCGATGTCAGGCATGGTTGTGAAAGTGAGAGCTAAGTTAAAGAGTTGCAGGATGCTGTTACTATGTCACATGTATTACAATATAGGTCATCAGGGGTCAGAGTTGCTAAGAGATATGGTGTCCGCCTCGTATTCTAAAGGTTCCATTCCTAGTAGAAGGAACATAATTTATGGACATTTTATTCATAACCAGTGGTCCTAATGATGTCATTGTCACGTAGCGTTTAAAGGATAAGAGAATTATTTAGAGGAAATAATAGATCTGATGTGGAAGATTTGGCTCAAGGAATCCCTGCTGGGTTTTCCCACTTCCGAAGGGTGACGAAGAGGGTAAATTCTCCTAACTCGACAGGTCTGGAAAAGATTGTAAGGAGATATTTGGTCTCTCGCTACCGTCGTCCCCTTCTCAGTTAGCTATTATTATTATTCTTTACTTTATATTATATTTTACGAGCCCCCCCTCCCTTATAAAGGAAGATAAACATAGACAATATTCAACATCTAATGGAAGGAACAAAGCGTGGGGTACAGTATATACACCCAATTGGTTTATTGCAATAAAGTGAATAGATGGTGAATGATAGTATTGTCGATGGAATTAGTGTCTGCTGTATGTATTATGTGTCTCACAATTCAAGTGTTTTTCATCATGGATGACTAAACTAGGCATTGATGTAGTGAGGTTCCTTTTTCGTGGACTTAGCTTTTCAGCCCCTGGCTGATAGTGAAGTGTGGTTAGTTCTCCGGTCTCCTGACGTTGCCCCGGTAGGTCTTGAATGGTTCGGATTTGCCTTCTCTGTGCTCGACTCCGTATTCTGCGCTGAGATTGGACTGTCGTGCAAGGCTCCACCATAGACTACTCAAAGATGGACGCTAACCCGCAATTAGACACGTGGCTTCAGTGCTTTTAATGCGAGAATTCGCCGATCTGGCTTAGACCTAGCTTTCTTGAGGGTTCCTGGGGCGTAAGTGAAAAATGCTGGCTTTGCCGCCTTTTAGCGGGTCATTTCCGCTTGGACACGTGATCCATAGCGTGCATCATGTGACATTAGCGTCAAATAAACGCTCCAATCAATAGCGTTAAAAGTCACGTGGGGTCTTCCTAAAGTGGCATAAACTGGTTTTATCAGCTTAAGCAGTCTTAAATTAAAACAGGTTCCTAGCTACCGAGGTCATTGGTCAACAATGACGTCGTATCTAAAAATAGCGAGGAGGAAATACTGAATGCTAGGAGAATTTCCGCCAGTGACAATTCCCGGGACTTTGCGATCATGCATTGAGGATGAGAAAAAAACGATGTCACGTAAATAATAAAAAAAATGAAGAGAAGATTGGGCAAGTTGTCACACAAGCCCCTCCTCAAGTTTGACGTTCCGTCCAACTCCTCTTGTCCTGTCTTCCTCTTCTTTTCCAGTTTCTCATATCTCCTCGGTTGCGTCCGGATGTCTGCTCAAAAAATCTGCCCCTACGTTGTTCTTCCCAGGTATGTATTCTATGTGAAAGGAATATGGCTGCAACAGGAGTGACCATCTCATAAGCCGGGCATTAAGGTTCTTCGACGCTGCAAGAAATATCAACGGTTGGTGATCACACTGCACCGTGAACTTTTTCCCGTATAAATATGGTTGAAACTTCTGCACAGCCCATATTAGCGACAGACATTCTCGTTCGATGGTAGAGTAGTTCTGTTCAGCAGGGTTCAATTTCCTACTAGCATATGCGATGGGGAATAGAGTTGCAGAAGGTCTATCACTAGGCTGCAGGAGAGTGGCTCCTATCCCTATATTGCTAGCCTCTGTTCGCAGCGTAAAGTTCAGAGTTAAGTCAGGCAGTCGCAGAATTGGCCTAGCTGTGAGTTTCTCCTTCAGCAGCGTGTAGGCATTTTCGCACTCCGCTGTCCAGGTTACTTTGTCCGGGTTCCCATTCTTGGTTAATGCGGTCAATGGCGCACTCAGGGTATTAAAATCTTTAATATATCTCTGGTAGAAGCCACATAGAGACACAAATGACCTTACATCCTTTTTAGTCTGGGGTCGTGGGGCCCGCTGTAACTTCTCAATATTACGCGCATCTGGGAACATGCATCCATGCGAGATAGTGTGTCCCAGGAATTCTAGTTGCTCGCAGGCAATTTGACATTTTGTAGGGCGAGCGGTGAGTCCTGTTTCTCTAAGTCTTTCGAAGAGTAGGGAAACTGCGTCCAGGTGCTCCTCAAAGGTGTTCGTGGCAATAAGTATGTCGTCCATGAAATTACTTATCCCAGGGTGGTTCAGGGGTTCCAGTAGCTTCCTCATCATACGAGTAAAGACGCTTGGGGCGTTGCTTAGCCCAAATGGCAATACATTAAACTCGTAATGGCCTTCAGAAGTACTAAATGCTAACATATGTCGAATTTCCTCTTTTACCGGGATCTGGTAGTACCCTTTGCTAAGGTCTATCTTCGAAAAGTATCGTGCTCTACTCAGCTTGGTGAAAAGCTGATTCTGATCCGGTAAGGGCTCCGCTTGAAATTCCGTTACAGCGTTGAGCCTTCGGTAGTCTATGCAGAGGCGATGTTCTCCTGTGGATTTTCTAAGCAACACTACACTCGCACTATAAGGCGACTCTGATTTTGAGATAATATTTTCCTTAAGCAGGTACTCGATTTCCTCACTCAATGCCTTTGCTTTAGCATAAGGAACAGGATAGTTCTTAACTCGTACCGGGGGCGAGGTCTGTTAGCTTCATATCAAATTCTATCAGGTTGGTCATGCCAGGTTTATCCGTGAGTGTACTAGGGTGTTTTCTCAACAACTGTTGAACCCGTGCCTGCTGATCCTCCGTTAAAGTTGAACTAATCTGAACATCTTGATGAGTTTCGCACTGACGAAGAGGGTATTCACAGGAGGTCAGGGGTTCTGCCTCAGTTTCCGTCGCAATAGCCAGTGTCAGGAAATGTGCTGGTTCTGCACCTGGTCTTTCATAATATCGCTTCAGCAGGTTTATGTGGTAAATTTTCTGCTTCCCCTTTATGGCAATCTTGTAATTGGTGCGCGACATTTTCTCAACAATTTTATATGGACCTCTCCACCCGATTTGCAATTTATTATTGCTACTGGGCAGGAGTAATAATACCTGTTCTCCTACTTCTAGCTCCCTATCCTTCGCAGTGCGGTTGTAGTAACGCGCATGTTTACGACGGGCACGGCGTACATTTTCCTTTGCCAGTTCCCATCCTGTTTTAAGGCGTTGGGTCAACTCCTTCACGTATTGGGATGCAGAGGTGACCGTCTCATCAGCTTTATCATCTGTCCAAGTACGTAACAGTGCCTCTAAAGGTCCTTTTATAGGTCTACCAAACAGCAATGTGGCAGGAGGCATCCCAGTAGAATTGTGGGGTACTTCGCGGTAAGCAAATAGTGCTGCGGGTAAGTATTGATCCCAGCTCTCTGGTTTTTCCTGCGCAAGTTTCCGAAGGATGGAAATAAGGGTCCCGTTAAACCGCTCCACCTGGCCATTTGCCTGGGGGTGGTAGGGAGAGGTGTGGATATGTCGGGCCTGAAATATCCTAAACACTTCCTCGGTGAGTTTTCCTCGGAATTGGGAACCATTATCTGTCAGGATCTGTGACGGAAACCCTAGCCGAGTAAATATGGTGAGCAGAGCCTCAGCAACATGCTTAGAATCACAGGCGGGCATAGCAATTGCCTCTGCCCACATGGAGCAACAATCCACTAACGTGAGTATATAACTGTTTCTCTTTTTGCTACGAGTAAGTGGACCCACAATATCCACCGCTACTCGTTCGAAGGGTGTGCCCAAGATTGGCATTTCTCCCAGAGTGGCTGGGGCCGTCCAGTGTTTCGGCGCTGTCCTCTGGCACTGCGGGCATGATTTCACATATCTCTGGATATCGGCGTTGATACCTGGCCAATAATAATGACATGAAATACGCTGAATCGTGGCACTTATGCCCATGTGGCCACTAAACGGAAGGGCATGGCCCATTTCTAGGACCTGGGCTCGGTATGCTGATGGAACCACAAGTCGCCCATGTTCCTGTCCTCCATTTCCTGCTTTCCGATGCAACAGCCCATTTTTCTTGTAGAAGTCTCCCTTTTGGAGAGGAGTGTGCGCTCTCGGTAGTTTTTTGTAGCAGGGTGCTAGAGATTGATCCTCCGTTTGTGCCTTTTTTAATTCCTCAGGAAGGATGTTGGGTGGGGATTCCAACTCCGTATTCCGTTTGGCCTGTCCTCTAGTGGTGACAGCCGCCACAACCAGAGGGTGAATGGGTTCTCCCAAGAACACATACCTACACCCTAAGATCAAGGGATAAATAGGGTCGTCCAAGATCGCTGCACTGATTTCCCCAGTCACATATTTTGATTTGACCTTAATCTTGGCTATGGCCAAACGCATAGGTGCTGCACTTTTAGTAGGTCCTTGTATTTCTATAGTGTCTTCTGTCATCTGGTCAGGCTTGACTAGGGATGCACAGACAACTGCGTCGAATGCAAGGCCTGTATCATAAAGGCAGGTCACCTCTTGGTCATTTACGAGGACTGTCTCAACGACCGGGGGATGTCGGGGTTTGTCCAGAGGTTCTTCCGGTCCATTTCCCCTTGCGGCACTTTTACGTAAGCAGGCAGCATGATGAGGTGGGTTTTTCCGGTTGCACTCCTGCGTATTGTGGGTGATGGTTCTACAGTGCTTACACCATTTTTCCCCTTGCCTCTGCTGCTGGAAATTAGATCTCTGAGTAGTCTTGTAGTCTGGCTTGTCATGCTTTTTGAAGTTAGTATACGGTGGTTTCACTTGGGGTCCATGTGTGACTGAGCGGTCTGTCTAGGTACGTAATCTGGTTGTTTCCGTCTGGGTGGTGGATTCTCTGATAGTGCTGCCTGATATCGTTCCGCTAACTGGACTATGGATTCTAAAGTGCTGGCCCCATTCTCTGTCAGGAATCTTCTCATGTCGGAAGTCATGGTGTCCTTCAGTTGTTCGATCATGACCATTTCCTTCAGGCCTTCCCAATCATGAGTAAAATTCCCTAGGGCACCCCACTTCTCCACGTAGGAATCCAGTCTCGCAGCAAACTGAGCAAAGTTCTCTCCGACTTCCCTCCTAGAGTTACGGAACCTCTTCCTATAGGCGTCAGCATGTAGCTCATAACGAACCAATAGTGCCTTTTTCAAAGAGTCGTAGTCATCCTGTAAACCTGGAGGAAGCTTGCTATACACGTCATAAGCAGTTCCTCTAAGCCCTTGCGACAGTTTCAGGTTCCATTTGCTCTTCTCCAAACCAAACGTGGTGGCAAACTTCTCAAATTTGTCGAGATACCTATCGATCGAGTCGGCTTGTTCCGAGAAAGCTTCAAATGGAAACGTCAAAGGTCCCAAAGTTGACATGAGTGAGGATGGCAAAGGTCCGGTGCCCCCTGCGTGCAAGGAGGGCATATCATCTGACCGTGGCGATAGGTTGCCTGAGGAGGTAGATGCGGTCGCACCGGCTACTGGTTCAACTCTTTGAGCTTGTCCCTGCATCTCTAACTGCTTCATCTTCAATGCATGCTCGCGTTCATCTCTCTCGCTTCTTTCTCTAGCGTCTACAGCTTTTATCCTCTCATCTATTTCTGCTAACTTTATTCGCTCTTCTCTTTCAGCTTTCGCTGTTTCTCGAGCGTAATACTTATCAGTCTCGACACTGACATAATTTGCAAGGTCCACACCACTATAACCTAGATCTCGACCGGCCTCCCCTAGTGCTGCCTTAAGCTTAACTATTTCAGCCATCTTTTGCAGTTAAAGTCCACACTGAGTAAGCTAGTGCTACCTTCCAATAGTATTTCTAGCAACAAGTAAATACTAATTATTTATCCGACTGCTGTAGAATGAAATTACTACAGTTATGGAGACTTAAGGTCTGTAATTCAATGAAATACAAAATCAAGAACTAACTTAATTAAACACAACATATATAAAGGGATTCACCAATCAATGCCTGAATTTCTAGAAAAAATGTTTTCTGTCTTTCTAGAGCTCACTGTGTGAAAATACATGTGTTAAAATGGTATACTGTAATGACTGAATGGATGATACTATCCCAGAGGTATGATAAAATACATAAGTTCAAATCCCGGACCGAGACACCAGTGTCACGTAGCGTTTAAAGGATAAGAGAATTATTTAGAGGAAATAATAGATCTGATGTGGAAGATTTGGCTCAAGGAATCCCTGCTGGGTTTTCCCACTTCCGAAGGGTGACGAAGAGGGTAAATTCTCCTAACTCGACAGGTCTGGAAAAGATTGTAAGGAGATATTTGGTCTCTCGCTACCGTCGTCCCCTTCTCAGTTAGCTATTATTATTATTCTTTACTTTATATTATATTTTACGAGCCCCCCCCCCCTCCCTTATAAAGGAAGATAAACATAGACAATATTCAACATCTAATGGAAGGAACAAAGCGTGGGGTACAGTATATACACCCAATTGGTTTATTGCAATAAAGTGAATAGATGGTGAATGATAGTATTGTCGATGGAATTAGTGTCTGCTGTATGTATTATGTGTCTCACAATTCAAGTGTTTTTCATCATGGATGACTAAACTAGGCATTGATGTAGTGAGGTTCCTTTTTCGTGGACTTAGCTTTTCAGCCCCTGGCTGATAGTGAAGTGTGGTTAGTTCTCCGGTCTCCTGACGTTGCCCCGGTAGGTCTTGAATGGTTCGGATTTGCCTTCTCTGTGCTCGACTCCGTATTCTGCGCTGAGATTGGACTGTCGTGCAAGGCTCCACCATAGACTACTCAAAGATGGACGCTAACCCGCAATTAGACACGTGGCTTCAGTGCTTTTAATGCGAGAATTCGCCGATCTGGCTTAGACCTAGCTTTCTTGAGGGTTCCTGGGGCGTAAGTGAAAAATGCTGGCTTTGCCGCCTTTTAGCGGGTCATTTCCGCTTGGACACGTGATCCATAGCGTGCATCATGTGACATTAGCGTCAAATAAACGCTCCAATCAATAGCGTTAAAAGTCACGTGGGGTCTTCCTAAAGTGGCATAAACTGGTTTTATCAGCTTAAGCAGTCTTAAATTAAAACAGGTTCCTAGCTACCGAGGTCATTGGTCAACAATGACGTCGTATCTAAAAATAGCGAGGAGGAAATACTGAATGCTAGGAGAATTTCCGCCAGTGACAATTCCCGGGACTTTGCGATCATGCATTGAGGATGAGAAAAAAACGATGTCACGTAAATAATAAAAAAAATGAAGAGAAGATTGGGCAAGTTGTCACAGTCATACTACCCCCGGTCTTATGGGTAGTGAGATCGGATGCCTAGCCGTCACGGATAATGGCGTAAACATAGGAGGTCCGGTGTGCAAGTTCCACACGTTGAAAATCCCAGGCAGTTGGAAACTGTAAAGTGTAGGCCATAAGGCCGCTGCCCTGGCAAAAATAATAAATTAGAAACCTATACATCACAACAATAGTTATAGAATGTGTGATTCCTATATACACGCATTGGATTCTCGTCAGTGCTACGGTGTTCGTGCACTGTGCTGAGATCCTCCTTGTGTGATCTATGGGAGGGGATCGAAGCACTGATGGAGTTGTCAGTGTGCAGTGAAGAAAGTCCTTAAAACCAAAACCAAACGAAACAATACAGACCAATGGAGCGGGTGTTAGATATCAACAAGAGTCATTTAACCATTGTCGGAACAGCAAGGGAACGTTCTTCAAAGTCCCAGGCCAGCTTCGTTTCTCACAACATGTTCCACTGGCACTTGTGTAGTAGTGTATAATACCTTAACTCATGAACAACGTAGGTGTCTACACATGTGTGATGTATGGTTTCTGTCTCTTCGAGTTTTCATATTGTTTTAAGGTTTCAATCAATCAATCAAACAATCAATCAATCAATACCCTTTAGTTCCCCGAGGAGCATTGGCCTTCAACAAACACATGCCAAGTGTTCCTGTCCTGTGCCATCCGCTAAGTTCTTTCCATGTTTTAATCATCATTTTCACCTCTGTATCCAGTTCTCTTCTCCATGTGTTTTTTGGTCTACCTCTTCCTCTCTTAGGTCTCTCGCGGCAAAAGTGCCGGGTTCGAATCACAGTAACGTCACGCTCCAGTCTACCCAGCTGTAATGGGTACCTGACTCTACTCTTTGAGTTAGGGAAGAAAAAGGCAGCAAGGAAGGGAACTGGTCACCCCACCTCTCGATGCTGGACCTAGTATGGTGAAGTCTCCAACACTTCACTCCCCTACAGCAGTATCTGCTATGGGGCTACCTTGACCTTGACCTTCCTCTCTTTCCCTGTGGATTCCAGAACAAGGACTGCCTTGTAATGTTATCAACAGGTTTCCTCAATGTGTGTCCTATCCCTCGCCGTCGCCTTCTTCTCAACTCTTGTTCCACTGGCACTTGTCTGGTTCTTGTCATCAATCCCACATTTGTGACTTTGTCATACCATTTCAGTCCTTCTATTCTACGCAAGCACCGTTTATAAAAGTCTGTAGCTTTTTGGTTGTTGTTTTGGTTGTTCTCCATGTCTCAGAGCCATACAATAGGACTGACTTGACATTTGAGTTGAAGATTCCTGTTTTCGTGTTGGACTTGATTTCTCTTGTTCTCCATATGTTTCCCAATGCAATGAAAGCTCCTCTTTCTTTTTGTATTCTTATTTTGATATCATTGTCTGTCCCTCCAACTTTGCCTATATTACTGCCAAGATATGTGTACGATTCTACATCCTTTAGTGGTGTTTCATCAAGTTCAACCTTGTTATCATTTCTTGCATTTATTCTCATAATCTTTGTCTTTTCCCTGTGTATTTTCAGGCCCACTTGTTGTGACCTCTCATCGAGAATTTTAATTTTCTCTTGCTCTGATTATGGTTATGGGACAGAAGAGCCAAGTCATCTGCAAAATCCAGATCATCAAGCTGTTTAATCAGAGTCCCTGGATTCCATTTCTGTTGTGTGATGTCGATGTTTTCATAACCCAATCTATTGCTAGTAAAAAAAGAAATGGAGACAAGAGGCATCCTTGTCACACTCCCGTTTTAATTCTAAACGGGTCTGTAAGTTGTCCTTCATGAAGAACTCTGCATGTCATGCCTTCATAGGTCTTCCTTATTAAGTTAATGGTCTTTGTGGGAACTCCATAATGCCTCATCAATTTCCAAAGTGATTCTCTGTCTACACTGTCAAATGCCTTTTCACAGTCCACGAATCCGATGTGTAGCGGTGAATTCCATTCCAGACTTTGTTCAACTAGTATTCTCAATGTGGCTTTCTGGTTTGTACAGGATCTGTGTTGTCGAAAACCTGCTTGTTAATCTCTTAGTTGCTTGTCTATGGACTCTTTTAATCTCTTAAGGATGACTCCGTTTAATACTTTTCCTGGCACTGATAGTAACATTATTCCTCTATAATATGTGCACTCTTGTAAATTTCCCTTCTTAGGCAACTTGTTCTGAATATCGACACTGTACTCTTCTGGTATGGCGCTTGTGTCATAACGTATTACTTTGTCGCTTGTAACGACTTTTTTCAGTTTGATCTTAAAGTTTGCAGCACGAAGTTCATGGTCGGAGTCACAGTCTGCTCCTGGGAGCGTCTTGATGGATGAGATACATGATCGCCACCTTTGTTGTATTAAGATGTAATCTATTTGGTTCTTGCTTTTTCCGTCCGGTGACGTCCATGTATATAGTCTTCTAGGGTGTTGCATGAAAAGAGTATTTGTGATGACTAGGTTGTTTTCTAGGCAGAATGTTGTCAAGCGTTCTCCTCTCTCATGTCTCTGGCCCAATCCATAACTTCCTTTCACTCTTTTTTCATGTTCTAATCTTTCGTTTCCAACTTTGGCATTAAAATCTCCCATTATTATCCTAATATCCTGCTTATTTCCTTTCTCTAATGCGTGTTGCAGTTCATTGTAAAGATCTTCAATTTCATGTTCTTCAGCAGCTGCTGTTGGCGCATATGTTTGTATAATTGTGATGTTCTTTCTTTTTCCTTTTAGTCTGATTGTGACAATGCGGTCATTTATGGGGTTATATCCTAATAGGGAGGCAGCTGTCCTTTTAGACAGGTAGAAGCCGACGCCACTCTGACCTCCTCTCTCTTTGCCTGAGTATATGAACGTTCCTCCTGATGGAATCGAAGAACAAATTTGACGTTCTTATGCAAGTACAGGAGGAAATGACACCAGATGAACTTGCCAATAACATCAGAGATGTTTACATTGCAAATGCACAGAGGTTAATTCCTAAAAGAAGTATAAAACGAGAATATATCTCAGACGAAACACTGAAGTTGGTGGTAGAAAGAAGAAAAATGAAGTCCAAAAAAGATACAGAAAATCAGGAGTTGTACAAGGAATACACAAAGTAGATTAAAAAACGAGTCAGACAAGACAAACAACAATACATAATCGACACCTGCAGGAAAAAAGAGGAAATGCGCGAACAGGGATTGAGTAAGAATATGTTTTCTGAAGTAAGAACATTGAAGAACAGCAACTTTAAATCATCACCTCGTGCAATAAACGACAAGAAAGGCGACACTCTAACAGAACATAAAGATATTCTGAACAGATGGAAGGAGTACTGTCAAGAAATGTACACGGAAATAAACAAAGCGGCAGATACCAACGTCATGAATGAAACGGAACGTGAACCAGAACCTAGCATAGAGGAAGTCCGGAACGCAATCAAACACTTGAAAAGTGGAAAATCTCCTGGTTGTGATGAAATAACAGCTGAAATGACACAGGCAGGAGGAGAAGGCAGCGCTCGTATATACCATGCATTATGCTGTAAGATCTGGCAAAGCGGAATTTGGCCCAAGGAATGGAAAAGATCAATTTACATACCCTTGCCAAAGAAGTGTAACCTAAAACTGTGCACAAACTACAGAACTATAGCTCTTATAAGCCATGCCAGAGAAATACTATTACAAATCATAATGAAAAGGATGCAACAAAAGCTAGAAACAGAAATAAACGAAGTACAGGCGGGTTTTCGACCAGGTAGAGGCACTAGAGATCATATATTCAATATGAGGATCATCATAGAAAAGTGTAGAGAATTCAACGTTGACCTACATAAGGGGATTGCCATAAGTCTTGGGCCTGACCATGAAGGACATGTCACAGAAAGCTGAAATTTTGTATAATGTTTATTCCTTTTCAATATAGCCACCGCCTGAATTGACACACTTCTGCCATCTCTGCTTGACCTTGAAAAGACCTTGGGAGTAGAACACCCTATTTTTCAAACGGAACCAGTCATCATATGCCAGTATAACCTCTTCATCGCTGTCAAAATGATTTCCTTTTAGCTGTTTTTTAAAATTTGGGAATAGAAAAAAGTCTGATGGAGCCAAATCTGGAGAATATTGTGGGTGTGGAAGAATTTCAATATTCAAATCGTTGGCTGCTAGCTGCACAAGCCGTGCTTTGTGAGAGGACGCGTTGTCTTGAAGCAAAGGAAGATTTTGAGTGCGCGTTATCCCTCGTTTCCTGGTCACAACCTTTCTTAGTTTTGTGAGAAGATCTGCATAGTACTGTACATTAACTGTGTTGCCACGAGGCAGATAATCTTTCAAAAGGACACCTTTGCCGTCCCAAAAAACAGTCAGCATCACTTTTCCTGCAGATTTCTGCACCTTCGGCTTGACAGGTGTTGTGGAGCCCGGGGTTTTCCATTGCATGCTGGCAATTTTGGATTCGGGATCATAATGGTGTACCCAAGTCTCATCTACTGTCACCATGGTCTCCAAAAAAATTTTTGACTGACACTTTTTGAGCAACTGTTGACAGCAATTTACCCTCGTTTGCTTCTGTTCACGTGTCAACAGTCGCGGAACCCAGCGTGCACACTTTTCTCATGTTCAGTCTGTTGTGTAAAATTCTATAAACTGTTCTTTCATTTAGTTTTACTCTACTAGCTATCTCCACAATTGTCATTTTTCGATCCTGGTCAATGATTTTCTTCACTCTTGTTGCATTTTCATCGTTGCACCCTGAGGCTGGTCTACCAGATCTTGGCAGATCAGCAACATTTGAGAGGCCGCACTTAAACTGTTGACACCAGTTTTTTTACCGAAGTCTATGAAGGACAAGAATCAGGAAACACTGGTTCCATCTCCCCGTGTATTTCTGTAGAAGTTTTTCCCTAAAACATCAGAAATTTTATCACAGCTCTGGCCTCCTTCTTTTCCATTGTTTTGTCAAATCTTTGGAGCAGCAGATCCGGTCAATAGGGTACATTGCGCCGTGCACCGTAGCGGGAAAACCCATTGAAGAAATAAACGCGTACTTTACACATTCAGTGCAAATATAATGAACTTTAAATGTGCCAAGTTTCATCGTCCTCCTATAACTCCTTCATGGTCAGGCCCAAGACTTATGTCAATCCCCTTGTACTTGTTTCATTGATTACACCAAAGCTTTCGACTGTGTACAACAACAGCAGTTATGGATTATTATAGAAAATATGGGATTTCCAAACCACCTCATACAACTCATCGCACTGCTGTACCAAGAACAACTGGCAGCCGTAAGAATAGAAAGGGAAACATCAGAATGGTTTGAAGTACAGAAAGGAGTAAGACAAGGCTGTACCCTTTCCCATTACCTGTTTAACATTTATGCCGAGAATATCATGGGAAACGTAAGAGATGACCAAGAACACGCAGAGTTTGACCCATTTAACATCGGCGGGTACAAGATCCTGGAAATCAGATATTCTGACGACACAGTCCTCCTATCGACCAACCTAGAAGGACTTGAACAACTAATTCTGTCCACCAAAAAACACAGCGAGGCTGTGGCAGAGGATATTATGAAAATAGATTTCATACATCTACATTTTTCTTCCACCTGTCTTTCACCGTCTTCCTTATGAGCCATGCACGGTTTGTTAACGTAAAACCCTCCTACGCTCAGATATCTGTCTCTTTCTTAATTTAGCACGCTTATTTTAATTTCTTTTCTCTATTGTTTTAGGAATGTTTACCAACAGACCTATTTGCTAACGCAGAACCCCTGGTTGTTCGATGTTTGTTGCATTCTTATTTTTGCCACTCCATATTTTTACTTTCTCTACTGTCGTACAGGTAGACGGAACGCATAGAGAGGGGACGGGATGGTGGATTTGTAGAGAAGGGGGAGATGAGCTAAATGAAGAAAAACCAAGGAGGCGATAAGTTGAAACGTATTTTTCGGTAGACATTGGTCAGGGGGACTTAATCTGAAACCAAGGGCAGATAATCACAGTTACTCCCCCTGAATCCGTTCGTTTGGAAGGTAATTAAATACGGTGAGAATCGCAAGATCAAAGGACGGGTTTTGCTCGATTGCCAGAGTCTGCAAGCGGCAAAAGTGCGAATCTTTCCTCTGATTCGCAGATCGACCGAAGAAAAGCCCGAAATCTGAGCGAAGGCGTTAAAAGTAACAAGTCTGAGCGAAGTTCTGCAAATTTAATATATATTCTCCAGCTTTTAAAATCCATTATTCAGTACCCACAGATTTTTCCAGAACCTACTATATTCGATTTTCTAAACCATCGTTATAGTGGATTTCTTAGTATTTTCGATTTGGAGTAGTTCAATTTCTGTGTTTGCGGTAAATATTATAATAGAAGTTTGAGTGATTTAATTGTTAAGTCCTTCATTTTATTTCACTAAGATCTTTCTGTGTAGAGTGATTTAATGGCTAAGTCCATCATTTTATTTCACTAGGATTTTTTTCTTTATTGTGTGTTAATTGACTAGCGAACTAAATATAATCTATAGCTAAATTGTTCCGGCTGTAGCGTTAGTCTAAGTAACTGATTTAACCAGTAAAAGATATTTAATCGACTAGTAAATGCACTGTTCATTATGAGTATTGACGAAATATATATTTATTTCTAATTCATGATGACCAATTTTGTAAATGACTAGAATTTATTTCACGGGAGTTTTTAAACGATCATATAAGCTTTAGGCTTGTAGTTTCAATTAAAGTTAAATAACCGAAGTGGATAAATATATTATATTTTACGCCGGTGAGGATAGGATTGAGAATACTATATGGTGGTTACGTATTTTGTATTTTTTTCTTCCTGTACACAGTGCTGGGTCAAACCCAAAAACCTTACCAGCGGCTTCCATATAAATCTGAGAATAACCATACAAAAGAACATTTTTACTTATTATCTGAGTCTTCAAAGGTGAACCTGTCTGGCTTCGTGTTTACACCCAGAAAGAGACAGAGTACCAACCCAAAGAACCTTAAGAGTGACTTTGTAACTGGGCCTATAGATCCAGATTTCGTTTTCCCAATTTCATTTACATTCAGCCTTTTGTGGCAACATCACCAACATTAACATTTCCCGACGTTTGACCATTGCTGGTGTGACAAGGAATTTTTATACTGAAAGAAGTTACCGACCTGACATTCCTATGTACTGGAAATCTCAAGCTACTGACACTGTGAGCACTGTTAAATTTCTTACCTGGACTAATTAATGTGACATAAACAGAAATCCTAAATAAAAGTAACAAAGTGAACGTTCCCCGGAGAAGTGGATTTAATCTGTCTTTGAGGAGCTGGGGTTTTCTTTGCCAAAATAACACTGGATTTGCTGTGTGCGTGTGTCCTAAAGATTGTTCAAGAAGTTGCAAATCAAGTATTAGGTAAGAGCGAATGAACGTGGCCAAGGTTGTATGGAAAGAAAGAAAGCAGGAATGAGTAACTCTTTTATTGTATAATCCATTTACTCACTTTTGTATATTTCTTACTGTGTCTTGCTAATACTGTTCAATTTCAGAATAGAATAACGTAGAAACTCTGTTCTTTACAGTATAAGCAAATTCTATACCATAGTGCTAATCTTTTGACCTTCTGGGGGTTAATTAACTTCTCTTTTTTGTGGGATCTTGTCTCAACAGGGGGGGGGGGGGAATAGTACTTATGGGTCTATTTCTTTATTAATTCTGTACCCCTATGATTTTCTTATATTCGATATATGATAATATATATGTTGTGAAGTGTTCTTTATGGTAAATAAAATTTACATAAACTGTATTTACTGTGTTGGTCAGCTCGTCCCAACATCCTCATTCCATTAGTATAGTTTTCACGTTTGTGCATCTAACTGTCGTCACTTATCTGCGTGTGTGTATGTGAGTGGTGGATATATATATATATATATATATATATATATATATATATATATATATATATATATATATATATATATATATATATATATATATATATATATATATATATATATATATATATAGAAAGGGAACTGTCGGAACAACACTATTTTTTAGTCGTAACCGATAGGCTGGGCTAGAGAAGTTTTCTCAAATCCAGGGACAGACTTTACCTTTTTCACCAACTCACTAGTGAAATCTATCTGTTTACCTTATCTCGCACTGAGTCATCAACTTTGTCAGTTCTATTCATAAGGGACCTAACATTGTTCTCAATCACCTATCGAAATCTACGACAGAGGCCCAGAATCTATACCTAAACACCAAGAAGACCAAAGTATTGACAACAGACAAAGTAAAGATCAAACCAGAAATTGAAATTGATAACGAAGAACTGGAAAGTGTTAATGAATTCGAATACTTAGGATCAATCATCAACAGCTTTGGCGACTGTGCAGTTGAAATTAAAAGAAGACTTGCAATTGCTTCACATAAACTAATACAGATGAAAAACCTATGGCAAGGCACAAGCAAAGAAACAAAGTTACAAGTGATCAGAGCATGTATATTCCCAGTAGCAACATATGGCTGCGAGACTTGGACACTCAATAAAACAGTTGCAAAAAAGGTTACATCATTCGAAATGAAATGCTACAGAAGGATGTTGAGAATACCCTGGACAGAAAAATAAGACCAACAGAGAAGTATTGCACTCACTAAACGTACAGGAACATTGGCTCCTAAATACCATCACAATAAGGAAGCTGAAATTTTTCGGTCATATAAAAGACATAATAGTCTGGAAAAAAATAGTGATGGAAGGCATGGTCCCTGGAAAAAGGGGAAGGGGTCGACCTAGACAACGGTGGACCCGGGACATCACAGACAGTCTGAACTTGTCTTTGGCTGATGCAGGTCGACTTGCCCAGAATCGTTATGCGTTCAGAGCAGCTGTAATGGAGACAACGTTCTGGAAAGAATACGTCATATGATGATGAGGCAACTTGACCAGACAACATTCCTTCCATTCTGCTGGTATTTCCTCTCTCTCTCTCTCTCTCTCTCTCTCTCTCTCTCTCTCTCTCTCTCTCTCTCTCTCTCTCTCTCTCTCTCTCTCTCTCTCTCTCTCTCTCTCTCTCCCAGACTGTGCCAAGTAGTTTCTATAATATATCTGTAGAGGTATCAACATCTGTTTTGATGGCCTCTGCTGGCATGCAATCTGGACCAGCTGATTTTCCATCTTTCAGAAGATTTTTAGCTCTCTTTATTTCTTCTCTACTTGTTCGTTAACAGCTGATTTGTAGCTCCTCTTCTGCTGGCTGGATGTCGGGGGGATTAGTTGGAGATGGTCTATTGAGAAGTTCCTCAAAATGTTCTGTCCATCTCTTCGTTTGTTCTTGTATATTACTAAGCAATTTTCCATTCTTATCTTTTATGAGGCCATTTGCCTGCTTATATTTTCCGTTAGCTTCTTTGAGTTGTTGTACAGGTCCCTCATATTTCCTTTGGCTGCATCTTCCTCTGCTTCCCTTGCCAACCCTTCAATATACTTCCTCTTGTCTCTTTTGATGTTTCTTCTTACTTCCTTGTTTGCTTCTATGCACACTTCATGAGCTTTGGCTTTGGAGCTTCTCGTTTTTCTTCTGTTTAAATCTGCTTTCTGGTTTTTCCTGTCTTCTATCCTGCTAATGGTTTCTGTTGTTATCCATGCTTTGTGCTGATGTTCTCTTTTTCTCAGTACTTCTTCCCGTCTCGTTCCATATATTTTTCACATGTGTCAGTGGTCTTCCATATCTGTTTCATCTTCCAGCTGTTGAAGTACTTGATATTTGTTTGATACTGTGATTGAAAATTTTTCTCTTATTTCCTGATTTCTTAGATATCCCACATTATACTGTTTTCTTTAGCTATATACTGTTGTAAATTTCTTGAGTTTTAATTTTATTTTAGCCAACATAAGATGGTGGTCTAATACCACATCTGCTCCTCTACATACTTTCACATCATGGAATGATGACCTAAACTTCTTACTTATGCATATGTGATCAATCTGATTCTCAGTTCTGTAGTCAGGTGATTTCCATGTTGCTTTATGTATTATTTTATGCGGAAATATGCTTCCTCCTATAGCTAGTTGATTTGAAGCACAGAAGTTAGCTAATAGTTCCCCATTCTCGTTCATCATACTTTACTCATTTCCGCTGCTACCTGTGCAGTTTTCCCTTGTTCACATAGAATGCGAACATTCCCGGTGCCAATCCTGGAGACTTTCCAAGACGAAAAAAGGTTCGTCGGCAACCCAGACTCCTTTCGGCTTTCTCTGAGTTGCTTCATTCGCCTCCCTTCCAGAGGATTTCTTCTGTCGTGGGCGGCTGAGTTGCTTTATATTCTGTACTTGACTTGTCCATATTTGTTGAAGTTTTTTTTTTGCTTTAAGGTTTAAGGGGTGATTATTTCTAAGTTTTTAAAAAGTATGGTAATTTTATACATAGTTTGAAAATTTAATAAGAATAAACTAAATATAAAATGAAGACAAAACAAACCAAACAAAAGTTGTTCAAATATCATTTTTCTGTTGTCTCCTTATAGAGAATGGAACCACCACTGGTGCTGGTGTCTGTCAGAAGCGTGCACAAAACATTCACAGGCTTATGCAGCTGTGGTTTCTGTAGCACATTGTCTTACATTATTGGGCTGCCAGGCTCTTGCACAACCAAATATTAGTAGCCTTGTACGACATGCTTGATGGAGCAGTAGACATATTATTTCTTCGTCTCATCACTGACCCCCGGGAACTAGAGGGGGTTAGTTCAAATATACCAGCTCCCAAAACTAGCCTTCCATCACAAGCGCCTGGGATAATTGGCCCAGAATACTGACCTGTCGTCCTTTAAGAGTTAGTAAAACATTAAACTGGCGAACAATTTACAGGAATGCAGTTGATGATGCGAAAATTAACGATTTTTTTCAGATATGACGAGGGGGAAGTCGATGAGCATAAAGAGGCAATAATATGTCCTGTGAACAACACTTTTAACTACAATCTAGAATCTGCTTCACAATCCGCCTCGTTGTCTGTTACTTCTTAATGAAACTGTCGTCTGGAGAATTTTTGTTTAATTAAGGTCTACTCGTCTGGTTGCTTAACATTTCTATTTTTTTGCAAATAATTGCTCTGCACCTGAACGTACCACGCATTTTACAGTTCTTGCTAACGCTCGGAATACGTAAGAACCAAAATGTCAGCGAAAAGCCTATTACGGTAGTCGTAAACATACCGTGGCATTTATTTATTTTTACAAAAGATTTGTCATTTTACCCACAAGTTATTTTCTAATTGTGTTCACTTTGTTTGTTGGTTTTTTAAAATGGGAAACTGTTAATACATCTCTTTTTCTATCGGTCTCTCTTTTTCTTAGCACTACCGCCTATGTAAAATATTACCGTGTAAGAAGATTTAAAAGGTGCGAAACAATTCTATACAGATTCTTATGTTCATTCATTCATTACCCTTCAATACCAACAGGAGTTTAGGCCTTCAATGAATGTACGCCAGTCCTCACATCCTGTGCCGTCCACACTAGGCCTTTCCGTGTTTCAGGTTTCTTCAGTGTCCTATCTAGTGACAATATTTTCTTCTCATCTCTTGCTTCACTGGGACTTATGTGGTTCTTAATATCAGCCTCATGTTGATGATCTTCTCAAACTATTTAAATCCTTCTATTTGCATGGAGGCATATCTGACCACCAGCTAAGCACAGTGTTATAGTATACAGATAGAAAAGTGAACCTCTGTGTGTGAGGCTAATTACACCCTCATTGAATCTTGAAATCATCCACACGTTTCCTGGGATTCTCCCTGTGGTGAAACATGTTGAGAACCCAGCATTGCAGACTAAGCTTGGAGGAGGCACGTGAGCCCCTGAAGTAATTCTCTGGCTTTGACCTGGTTGACTGCATGCTGGAGGTCTCCTGTGGACCCATGATAGGCAGGGAAGCTGAGAAGTAGCTCTGTGTAGGACTTGATAATTCCTTGGGAGAGCCCAGAACCAGAGCACAGTATATTAGCTCTGCACATTTGAAGAGCCCCCTTGGATGGCGGGGAATGCACAGTATGCCATGCGCCTCTACCTCCTAGCGTTGGGCCAGATGTGATGATTTTTTAAATGCAAGCCATGCTGGAGAAACTGGAGCTCATGACTTCAACTCCACACGTTTCGAATGGCAGAAAAGCCACAGGAAAAGCCTAGATCTACAATGTAGATAATACCAAGGAGTCTTCTACTTGGTATTGGCAGCAAAAGATCTCGTATATGTTCAGCAGCCCTTATTTAAACAACAACAAATCTTTCTATTCTAAGCAAGAACCCATTTGTAAAAGTCTGTAATTTCTCGGTTGTTCTTTTTTGTTGTTTACCGTGTTTCAGAGCTATACAATAGGACTAACTTGATTATTGAGTTTCTGACTTTTCTGCTCGACTTGGTTTTTGTATATTTCCAAAATGCAAAATAAAACTTCTCTTGCATTTTGTATTTTTCTCTTGATATAATTGTCTGTTGCTCCAATTTACCCCATATTGCTACCAAGATGATTCTAAATCTTACAGGGAGTTTCTAATCGTGTACCTTGTTACCGTTTGCTGCATTTATTATCCTACTGTTATTTTCCCCTATGTATGTTCAAACTGCGGTGACGTGTCATAACGTATTTTCTTGTTGTCTTGCCCCTGGTTATGGATATGGGACAGGAAAGCCAGGTCGTCGGCAAAATCTAGATCATGAAGCTATTTGTTTAGTCGTCTTCTCAATACTATTTGTTTTGGCTGAGGTCTTTGCTTTCAGAACCTAAGCTATAGCATGTTACTTAAGAGAAATGGTGACTAGATGCTATGCCGGCACTTATCTCGCACAATTCTGTATATTGTCCTTCATAACGAACCCTGCATTTCATATCTTCATGTTTCCTTTATTAGGTTAAACATCTTCAGGGGAACTCAAAAACGCTTTGTCTATCTCCAAATTGATTCTCTGTTTAAATTCTCTCTCTCTCTCTCTCTCTCTCTCTCTCTCTCTCTCTCTCTCTCTCTCTCTCTCTCTCTCTCTCTCTCTCTCTATCTCTCTCTCTATCTCTCTCTCTCTCTTTTTGTAATCCTCTCAACCCCCAAAGGAGCATAGACCTTCAACAAACTTATGCCAAGTCTTCCTGACCCGTGCCATCAGTTCAAGGTCTCTCCATGTTTTCTTCACGCCCTTCATGTCTATCTCCAGTTCTCTTCTCCACGTGTTTATATTTATATAATGGAACACTTTAATTCAGTCTTTGCTTTAATTTGTCCATTCAGACCACTTTTTACCGAGACATTACATGAATCATACACATACGAAATTACTATTTTTTTTTTTTTTCTCTAACCAGCGGCACTCGAGCTTTCCAGCTCTTTAGGCCCAATGACATGTCATTGCGAGGCTGGGGGGTCAGTGGACTTTCCTTCCAACCCGGTCAGGAGCTTCGCTCCTTCCCATCCACACGGGATTTATGTGCAGGAGCCGTTCAGGTTATTCAGTAAAATTTCCGGTCGTAAACATTCCTTCAAACGCTGACGCCCGGGTTTGAACCATGAAAACCTGGTCGCCAGTACAATGTTGTAGCCATTACACCAGCGCGGCTCCCACGAAATTACTATAAACTAGGTGTAACCCCTAAAAAAAACTGGACAAATTTAAATAGAGTGTAATGTGACTATTTATTTAACAACTATTTTATTGCATCGTTTTAGTTGGCAAATGTAGGATTGTCTTCACAAATGTTGCCTTGGTAGATTGTGCTCTGAGTCAAGTGAAAACTCTTTCGCCCTTAAAACTGCCTGTGATTATTTCAGCATCAAACTGTTTTGAAGCGCTGTTACAAACTACTGGTGTACCTCTCACGAGACACTTTTTGCCATCCACAACAGCATGATAAAAGTATAAATTTTGAGTTTAATAAAAGTGTAGTGGTTTTTAGATGGACACGGCTGAGTCAGAAAACCAACTGGAAAATCAAAGGTATCGTCATGGTCTTCAGAAACCATCTAATCGACACTGTAATCTATCCTTTCATCGCCGGGGATAAAGTTGCACAAATTCATTGTCAATTCAGTTGATGGGACATTTTTTTAGGAATTAGAATGACTTTTTTTATAGCAACATTTGAGATTTCTTTATCTGTTTTGTTTATATTTGATCGCAGAAAATTGATTTTTCTTAAATAAGGGTTTTGCCTCATTTTGGCGAGGCGCATCCAGTTCATCCTATACACAAGGTCCGTTAGTTATATTAGGGTACAAGTTCAAATTTAAAGATGTTTTTGTTTCGCTAGTAACAAACTTATACAGAAGCGCTATCTAGTCAGGATCCAGCTCATCAATTCGACTTCTTATGTCTCTATTTCTTAACTACAAGACCCACTCGTTGAACTGACATGGCACAACAGTTTCTGATTCATATTTCAATGACGTCGATTACATTACTGCGATGAAGAGCGTTGGTTGTTTGACGAAAATAGACACCCAGCACTAAGGTCTTGAGTCAAGATCAAGATATTTGTTGCGCTACGGGGTCTTTTAACTTTATATATATTTATAATGTTCATATGCAGTAACCTTCTAGTTACTCTGGCCAAGAACTGCTAGGGTTTTATCACAAGACCACCGCACACAATCCACACCAAACTGCCATAGTCAAGTAGTTGAAAGCGAAGTGGAAACGATTCACAAATGATTAATAAAACATGAGACGATGCTCCATTATCAGTTACACAACCATTCAATATATAATGGCATTCTTTAAGCCGCCTTAAAAGAGTATCTGTAATGTCATCGCTCGAAAACACTGTCGTTAGATCGACTTCACAATTTATTTACTTCTGACTCACGTTTTTAACAAAATCCATATTCCCTTTTTAAATATATCTAGTATCATCTAACAGAGGCATATTGATGATCTAGTGCTGGAACATCATAGGGATTATACACAATTAATATATATTTCACGAGTTCAGAGACATACGTCCACTTGCCTCAACTACACACATAGAAGAGCTACCAGCCGATCTCCCACTTTTACAGATCGTAACTTTGACGTCTGCCGATCTGCACCATGCGGCAATGACGTCACTTCCTGTGTTACCAATGACTACATATAGTAAACAAACGAAAAGCCTTGTCGAACCATTTTGATATCGACAGACATGTTATGAATTTTACTCATAACAATATTCTTGTCTAGTGTATAATTTATTTCAGAAGTATATCAGTTACATGCACAGGATGACAGAAAATTATAGTGAACATAGATGCATCGTCTATCATGAGGAATGGCGTTTCTCTCCATTTGCTGGATTGACATTGTTTTGAGAGAATGATGTTTTGACTAATGATAGAAGTGTTTTAAATCCATTGTGAACTGGGCCGCCATCTTTGATTAATTCTTTACGAAGCTTATTCTGATTTTCTTAGGCTTCTGTGGGCGATCATAAAGGTGTTGATCATAAAAGGTGTTTTACAAATATGTTTAGCCAGACCCTCCAAGACCGTCAGTCCCAAACGAAGCGATTTTCAACTAGAACGTCCTCAATAGCCGCAAGCATTTTCTTGAACATTTGACGTAGTGCTGGGTTGGGAGTGTTGAGTAATTTCTGGGCTTCTGTGACGGTATTGCCTCCCCTGCTTTCCAGTAGTGGTCCAACAGTGGCCAAAACTCAAGAGTATCTATTATAGGCTTCAATGGAGTCTATCTTTACACAAGATTACTCTTGGCAGAAATGTAGATAGAAGAGTAGTAAAGCTTCCATCATATGGGAGTCTTCACAAGATATTCAGATAAGCGAAAACAATGCTGGCTGTTGTTGAGCACGTTAATTCTGTAATCTGCCGACACCTTTTATGAAGAATTTAGCAATGGTTTATTCTAGCTCGTTAAGCCCCCACCGCTGAATTAATCAGTGGAGTTATTATTATAATATATAGCTCTGTTTAGAGTGTGTGTAATAATTTGACTGAGGCAAACATGCAGTAACTTTAAAATGATTAAATTGAAGTTAAATTTGTAACATTCCAAAAAACAAAATATAATAATCACTTTAGGTTGTTACAGTTGGAAAATAATTTGAATATTTACGAAAAGGTTTTCATCACTTAAATGGTTTTTTTTATAAGAAGTTCAAGTGGCAGCATATAGGTTAACTTAGCTGCCAATGATGATTCTAATCCTCCTCCTAATGGGTAGGTTTTCTGTACACTGCTGTCACTCATCTCTGGTCAAAGTTCAGGCGCCGCACGTTCCCAGAACGTCAAGGAGTAACGGCCAAGCTGGTTCTGCGTCGGTCAATAAGACCCTCTTATGATGGCGTCTCGCACAACGTCAGTCCACTTCTACCTTCACTTGGTTCCAAAAATAGTACTTTCTGCTGGTACCACCAAAACTATGATAGAAGAAAAGAAACGAATGCTCTTCTGAGTATTGCGTTTTCCAACCCATAGTTATGGGTTCCTATCTTCCCATACCACCATTCCATGTCAGAATTTACCCTCGATGAGAATTAAATTTAGTCCCTCGGGATAAAACTTTATTTACATTTAAACTGGATAGCTTTAGCTTTACATTACATTTAAATGAAAAGGTTAAAAGTACAGATATAATATGTTTTACATTTACATCTCCACTGTTTGAAAAGATCCCTCACTATATAAATTCATTCATGTTTCCTTTATATTTACACTTGTGGAAAAGTTTGAAACTTCTATTAATTTACAATGAATATTTTCCCATAGACATTTACACTGGTTTGAAAATGTAAGTATTATACTTAGAATGTACATCATTTCTTTCATCTTTCCATCCCTGCTCCATAGAGAACCTGGAACTACTTTATGCTTTTTAGTTCTCTTTACGAAACTATCAATAAAGCAATCACCAGCCCGTTCAGTGGTGGTTCATGAATCCTCATTCTATACGCTGAGGTTGCCAGCCTCAAATGACTTTGACATCCAATAGAGAGTTTCACACATTAAAATTCACAGGGTAATATATATATATATATATATACATATATACATACATATATACATATATATATATATATATATATATATATATATATATATATATATATATATATATATATATATATATATATATATATATATATATATGTGTGTGTGTGTGTGTGTGTGTGTTAGTTCACATGTTAGTAATGAAACAGAATGAAAAATGTACTACTTACGCCAATCTTGGCTACAGACGTGTTTTACACAGAGGGCTTAAAAAGGCACTGGCAACTGCCTTCTTCCACGTGTACTGGGGGTCGATAATTTTAACTACAATTCCCTCTGACTCTGTATCTTTCTTCAGTTTCCTAGTCCCGGTGTTCCTTATTAAAATGTAGAGATTTCCTGTGCTTTATAAGTCTTATTTGGTTCTCCAATAAAATGTCCGGTTAACAAAAAGGAATTATGAATCTAGTCTCTGGCGAGGTCTGATGTTGTCATGGCGAGCGTGAAATTCACAGTGAAATAAAACTGCGAAATGGTCAGACTATATTCCCTCTCTTCCCACTTCTTCGTTTGTTATGGAGTTAAATAAACGCTCCAATCATCTTCATACAGGCCGGCTGTGGTACTTTCAAAATATTTCCGACATGCAAAAATTTTGCAAAGGTCGCGTCTCCCATATATGGTAATAGGCTGTCCGATGCCCTTGTGTACAAACTTACAGGCAGATCGGTAGACACACATGACAACATGCCCATATCTGTCACACAGACAGTAATGTTGTTGTATCAAGGATAACCCGGAAGCGCTTATGTCATAAGTTCCGCCTCGTGCACGGGTTATCCTGTGTCTCGCCAGACAAACAAATCTGGTTCTAATCAGCACTCCTGCCCAACACAATCTTGCATAAACTAGCCCCGTTGCTTGAAAAGATGGTCATGCGATAAAATACTGTCGCTGACCGTCTAATAACCTGGCGTAACTTAACACGTCTTTGTGAAGAGTGAATGCGACACAATAAGATAAGAATTACTCCCGTAGCAAATACTGCAATAGGGGAGTGGCGTGTTAGAGACTTTCCCCATGCTATGTCCAGCATAAAGAGTAAAATATATAAAAGGGAAAAATGAAATGCCAAAATATAAGCGATCGAAGAGGAAAAAAAAAATGATACTGCCGTAGGGTTGGAGGTGTGAGAGATCACACAAAACGACAGTGACAGACATTTCGTCACAGCTTCTCTACTTTGTTCGTTACCACTGAAAACGCGCTTTGCATTCATGACAGACTCTGGTTTTGGCAACCTGAAATCCAAGAAGTGTTTACCGTGTAAACGATGCAAAACGTCGATGTACATCATCACTCCTTGTGTGATCTAAGATAGGAGATCGGAGCGCTGATGAAGTTGCCCTTTGCAATGAAGATTATCGTTATATCCAAACCAAACCAAACCAAACATCATCACTTTCTTTTCTGAAACTTAAAAGCAGCGAAAGTAGCGAAGGAAGTAAGACATTGTAATTTTAGCTTTTTGGTACTATCAGATGGAATAGAACAGAATACCATACTAAATACTTTAAAAATATTTATTCAGGACACGAAAGCCAAAACCATGAGCTGAAGAGTTTCGTCTTTTTACTCTCTCCCGTGTTCAATACCAAGATCATGCGCACACGAGTGTTTCTTCTTTTCACCATTATCAGTTGTCAATACCAAGATAATGCGTGTTACCACTCATTTTGCATGCAGGCTTGCTAAGGCATCGCTGTGAGCAAATGAGAGGAACACATAACAGTATTAGTGTTGAAAGCGAACCATTTGTTAAAATTTGACCTATATGTAAATTAGTGTATGACGTAGGCAATGTCTGCGGCGAAAAAAACGAACGGTTAACGTTCGGCGGTCACTGGCAGTGGATGTGTTCGTCCGAGTGGACAGGGTGTGTTTAAGAGCTCCATACTAGGATTCTACATTCTATTAATTTATTGTCAGATTATCAACTGACACTACTTCAAGCATGTGTGTTTGAGTTATGTGTGGCAAGACGGCAGACAGAAGGTAGTACGTAATTGTGTAATACACATTAACATTCATGACAATGTCGATTTGGAATATTTGCAGACAGTTTGACCTCTAACAGCCAGCTGTATAGTTCATCAATGTTTACTGCCAGTAGTAGGAAGATAACATCAAGAGATGGACAGGAAAGAATATATCAGAGTGCACCATCAAGACAAGAGACAGAAGACGTTGGAGATCCATTGCAGCCGACCTTCGATATGGTGATGACAATTAATGATGAGGCAAATATCCAACTTGGAGCCTCAACGAAAGACATGCGCACCATCATAGCGGGTAGACGCTGGAATTGGGTTGGCCACATCCTCATAAGAGACCCTGACACCATCAACAGAACTGTCATTCTATGGATTCCAGAAGGAAAGCAAAAGTAAGGACGGCCAAACACCACCTGACGGAGAACTGTGGAGGCAGAGATGGTAAGCGTGAACCAGAGCACGAGCATCACACGAAGGATGGCAGCCGACCGAGCAAAGTGGAGGCAGTTTTTTGCTGCCCTACAAGACGCCACCTGGCATGTTGGTCACTGTTTGTTTTGTCACTTAGCTGCAAAGGACCAAAGAAGAAGAAGAAGCAAACATATCTTGCAAGATGAAATCCAGGTAGTATCAGAGGAAGCTCAAGACCAAGCATTAAGATAGTCTTGGGAGGCGTAAAGAAAAAGGGTCAAAAAGGCAAAAGCAGCTAAGAGTTAATTATGGGAAAGAACTACGTGGGAATAGAGAAATTAAGAAAATAAATTTTCAGCGTCTAATGTTTGACGGTTCATGTCGTCCAAGAAACCAGGATGACGCACAAGATGGTAAAGAAGGCCACATGGAGCTTATCAGCCGACCACACAAACAACAACCTGATCACTGAATGTAAAGGTAAATTAGGAACGGACCGAAAGATCCAATTACCTACTTCGAGAACCTGTAAAACTGAAAGCCTTCTGCGGCACAGCTAACAGGTGATTCATATGTGCAACAAGCAAAATCTTACAAACATAGAAGGTAAAGAGACTTTAAAGCCGAATTAGGGAGACAGTTTTACAATAATGCAAAATGTTATCGAGTAAATCATTTACAATTATTGGTACACATTCCAGGAAATATTCCGGAGCACAGTTGAAGAAGTTCTTGTCAAAAGGAAATAGCAACACACGTAATGGCTCACGTAGCACACTAACATTTTCACTACCGAAGCAACCACAACTATCAAAACAAATGGCTAAAGTCTGTGGCGAACAAGTTGTAAAGAACAAAAGTGTACATCTTACTCTGAAATAAAGAAGTGAAAAGGAGCGCCACAGAATAAACAAAAACCATGTGGAAGGCCTTACTGAGGGATCTGAGAAGTCGATAAAATCGGTGATTGGAAGAGCACAGCATTAGACACCGATACAAATATGAAAGACAAAAGAGGGAAATAACAGTGAGGAGTAACAAAGGACAAGGGAGTGGATTACGTAGTTAAAATTCTAAACAGGAGTCAGACTATAGAGTAGATGAACACCGACTCAGCAATAAAACCTTTAAGCATACTTTAAAACAATAATCAAACAGGCACTACGCTTGCTGAATGATAATGCTGTATGACCGCGTGGAATCCTTTCAGATGAACACGAAAGTTGTACAGCTATTTTGTCTCTACAGTGCTGGCACCTCGTCATTTCAAGAAAACATGATAACAAGAAGCCATCTACAAGAACAAGAGAGTACAAAAACTAAACTAACCTTAAAATGCGACATGACTGAATGTATCGACTATCTAGGAAAAACATTACTGGTAATTGTCGGAAACAATATGATCAGATCAATGCTAATCGATATGAAACTAATGATGATAATGGAATACATAAGAAACTAAGGTATTTATCCGTGAGCCTCCTGCAGTGGGTGGATGTATTTTAGTGTTCAGTTAACACTCTACCTTTAACTCATTCCCTTAAAAATCACAATGTTAGGTTACCACGTTTGTTTAACCTTGAATTCTGTCGCTGGGGCTGAGGAAATTACTTGCGATATTCTCACTAGTGCCAGATCTTAAAACCTATAAGGAACGATTTAACAATACTCACTAATTCTTCTTTTTAAACGCGGTTGCACTGTCGTTTCCTTACTATCTTCCACACTATTGCCGCTATTGAGTTGCACACTTGACATCCGTAACATCATACACTGGCTATGACACAAACAATCTATAACTGTCTTAATCTCTCAAGCAACATTTAGTGGCATTCTTGCAAGACGGATTCACAGCTCGTCAAATTATTCTTTACTTACAAGACTTCTCTACTTCTCAATAAATTTCTGGGTAAACTGCACTGTATTAATTTGCAGTGAGTGTTTAATTGTAAATAAACTCCAGGTCTCTTATTATTGAGTATTAATAATTTATACACAATTCATTAATAAACCACCGACTCGTAATTCTTTTATCTTACACGACGAAGCCTAAATAAATGTTCAATATACCTCAACCACAACGGGCGCTCATTCCTTATATCCTACATATCTATCATAATTAGACTTTTCTCAATAACTTAGATTTCTCTTTTTTCACTTTTAGTCTATTATCCATCTAACTCATAAGACCACCTCCTTCTCTTTACAACTCTATTATCATAACTATCTGTACTCATTTAGGATAGACTACCTGTACCTAAAAACTTGTTTTGATCATTATATTTATACCGCATTTTAAAGTTGTATCACGCCAATTTTCTTATACAATAGCCAAATCTTATATTCTGATTTTTGCGTCAGACTCTTCACTTAACATGGGGGGGTTGCAGCAATCTTCAGTGCAAAATCCTTTTATTTTATGTTAGCACATTATGCGACTTGTTAGGTCCGAATACACGAATGCACCTGTATATTTGCAGATGAAGTTACCACTGGAGTCGCATGACTGTAGTTTTTAGGTTATACATATGCCGGTTTCTTGGCCTTGAGATTTTACCTTTAGTTGTGAGAGTGGGGATTAAACTGGTTCAGCGATACCTTATCGGCCCATCGAGTTCTAGTATACTCGTAATTTGAGCGATTACCTAGGCGTTAGCATAACAATTTAACTGGCTCCAGCTTCATACTGCCTGAACGAATCAAACTACACTGGTGTATATTTTACGTGTATATACGGTGTAATTACTTGATACACCTAGTGACTTTGTCTATACGAAATACATTTATCGAATGTATCACAGACGTTTATCCAAATGTAGTAAATCATCTATCATCTATTTCGAACCTTAACCCACAAAACTAAACCTTAGACCACTTACGCTTTCTCCGAATATCCCTTACAACGTTCAAACCCTTATTGTCACACAAAATTCTGTCCATACCTGTACTGATGCCAAACCAACCCAAACCCTAGAACAACTACCCCATAAAGACCCACTGTAACATTATAGAGGCGACACTAACTCTGCATACAATAAACATACAAACCCCCCACACCAACCATGACACACCTAGACTACAAACCACAACACAAGGAGGACCCCACAGTGAAGGAACACCACACAGAGATTGTGTGACCCGAGACATACCATTTAACACGCCTCGTGTATTCAACAAACCATCAATCGATACTACACCAAAATCCGTCAGTCAGGGGCTCACCATTTTTACTCGTCACGTGGGGATGGCACATCCCCTTAACCCACATTGAACTTTGCAGTTATACAAACCACCTCTACTCGGACAGATAACTTTCAACGTTCATTCCACTGTTGCGCTTGAGTCTTTCACAAAACGGTTACCACCAGACCCAACAACCCGATTCAAGGCCCTTTTGAACTCGTGCAAAACACGACCATCACCAGGTAAAATAACGCACATACAACCCTGGTACAATAACAATCAAACCACCCACCCCCCAGCGACCCCCCTGCACACCCCCATTCAACCATACAACCATGTCCCTTAGAGAAAAACCCTGCAATTAATATGACACTCTATGGATCCAAAGCATCACTAAACGCCCCCACATCTCACCACACCCTAATAACCACACCACACCTGGCAACAATTCCGAGATCCCCACCAACCCACCCCCAAACCACAACCATGGCGGCACACTCACAGAAACACCGAGACAACACTGCGCTATGCGTTACCACCCACAAACAGCACCACCCCCCCACTTACAAATCTACGCCCTAAACCGACACCCAAAAACACCAGTACCTCCCAATCACACCACAATCACGCACAACAAACCAAATTCCAAAACCCGCCCCAAACGAACATAGAAACACGCACAACCACATCACTCACCCTAACAACCAAAAATCCCACTTCCGTTATTCCGCACCATATACCTCAAAACAGCCACAACCCACAATACTTACCAATACACACCCCATAGACCTTTACTCATGAACATACATACTAACTACTTATTAATGACAAGAGCTCACCTTACTTATACTCATCACTACAGACAATTTTCAGAGCTCAACGACGATACCACACTCCCACATCCTACCCACGCACCACCCGTAACACTATTTAGTCACCCACCCGCCAAACACATCCAACCCCGCCCCACCCTCCCCCAACAACGACAGTATGAGCGACGTATATATACATCAACAACCCCCCCCCCTGTTATTTCCCCCCCCCCCCAGACCAACGTCACCGCTCTCACTCCACCCCTCCACACCCACACACATTATCTCGTAAAATTACTCCATGATTTCTTACTTGATTTATTTTTTAATTTTTATTTTCCATTTACTGCTCCTTTAATATTTTATGGTATCCCAGCCCCTTCCCACCCCCCCCCCCCACGTTAGTGTCACTCTTTATCGAGGTTAGACTGAGTTTTTTATACTGTTTTTATGTAATTTTAACGCTTTTACCCCATAAGGGACTCTTCACTTGGCTCGAGTCAACCTTAGTACTGGGGAATTAGTTTTATCTATTCACCCTACGATCCCAGTCCCCCCACCAGCCCCCCACAAAGTTTTTGTTTTTGAGTTGGTGTTGGTTTTTTATTTTTTATCCCTTCTTTTTTTTTTTCCCCCAAAATGCGAGGGGATAATTTTCCCCCCATTTATTTGTTGTTTTTAGAGCAATTATATTTTTTTCATTTTGTCCAGATGATTACACTGCTCACACAGCGCTAAGTGGTTGACCCACCCAAACCCATAAGTGGTGCACTATTGCACGGATTTTTATTCACCCCAATGTCTTTTTTTTTTCTATCCATTAATCCTCATTTGCGAGTGCGTACTTTGATTCTTATTTGGTTTTTTTATGGGGTTGTCTCCATGAGGTCATGACTCTCAAACATGAGTATCCCAAGTATTTTTTCATTCAATTGAGGGTGTCCCCGCCCCCACAATGGTATAGAAGACCCCAGCGTTGATCTAATTCTTTCCGTGGTTGGAGTGGTCTTTAGTGATCATCTTCTGGACTAGTTTTTTTCCATGGGTGATATTTTTACACGATCGCCAGATTTCACGGCAGCTTTTTTACCTACTTTTTACTGTTCATTAAGATTTTTATCCCCCCTTTTGTCCCCCCAGGAGTTGTACCCTCGGCCAGGGAGCAGGTATGGACCCCCCCAGTGATGGGAGTATTTTTTCCAAAATTCTGACTTCTTATTTTGAGCGACGTTTTTAAGCGCTGGATACACACATTTTAGATTTGTGCGAGTTACAGAATTACTGCTCATCTCTTCTGTGAGGTGTGAGATCTACTCACACAAGACGGTGCTTTTTTTAACACTGGATATAGCGGGGATGTCGTACAGCTTTATTTTAATGGAGGTTTTAGAGTTTAATTTGCACTCTTCCCCCATTAATTATATTGGCCCCACAAAGCACCCCCACCCCCCCCCCCCCCCCACCCCCCCCCCCCCCCCCCCCCCCCCCCCCCCCACCCCCACCCCCCCACCCCCCCCCCACCCACCCCCCCCCCACACCCCCCCCAACAGGGAGGGAGTTTGTGCGATTGTGTGCGAGTGGGTATGTTATACCCCCCCCACACCGAGGGGGAACGCCCCGAGATAGTTTTACCCCTAGTGGTTGGAAGCCACAATCTAATATCCCCCCCATGGAGAGTAATATACAGTTTCATTCAGTGATTTTTCCAGTTTTTTAGGTGTATTTCTGATCTCCTATGATAGCCATTCCCCTGTAATCTAAATTTTTTTTTTTTTTTTTATTTTCATGCCCCCACACGACCCCTCTCTTCCCCGGATTGTTTCTGGTTGTACTCGGGTTTTGGTGATGTAATGGCACAGGACGGAAGGCAAAAAAAAGTTTCTATCTTAGGGGAATACTTGCGGGACCCCCACACATGGGTGATCAGGGTCTTCGGATACTTATTTCCCCTGTAGAGCCCCTATTGTTATACACAATAGGGTTTTGGGGGAACCCAATGTTGGGACTAAGCATAGACGGGGCCCTGGGGGCCCTAAGTATCCAGACTTAAGCAGAGGGGCCATCACAGGAGGTAAACATGTTGACAGCGATTCACAGATTTTTTAAGGGGGGATAGACTAATCCCCATTGTGGGTCGGTGCCTTCCCCTTTCTTGCCGGGGGTATATTGTAGAAGGCACCCCTACCCTGGTCGATGGGAATGGGGCCATACATATACTTAGGAGAGGGTAGCGATATGGGAGGGAAAGGAAGGGGGGAAAAAAATCTATTTTTTTTCTTGGGAATATAGTCTAGGACCTCGCCCTACCCCCTCGGATTTGGACTTCGGGGGATTTTTCTTTGTCTAGTAGCGATGATTTGGACATTTGGGGAGGGGACACATATTAATTTACCTTTTTGTTAGCCCCTAGTATCTATTCCTCCCCCCCATCCCCCCCCCCAATCTATTCAGACCCCCCAGAATTTACTTAGACCCGGATGGCCCCCACCTACGAGAGGAATAGGGGAAAATTGTGGAACACCTTATACTACGGGTGGGGGATTTATAACGAAAGATTGGGGAGGGATTAGGGGGGGGGGGGGGGTAAGTAGGTGGAGGTGGTGTAGATGGTGGAGGTGGGTAGGTCACTACTAAGTGATATAGTGGGACCCCCCCCCCAGGAAAAAAGAGGGGGATGTTAGTATTGGTACATGTGGGGGAGGTGGGGAATAAAATGTTTACAGGGTGGGTGGCAATGGAACTTATCATTTATAAAAACCCCAAGGGCGATCTTTTACAGGCAACCCCCCTTTTCTTTAGGTAAAGTTGGCACTGTGTTAACAGGACCCCCCCCACTTGAAAATGGGAGGATGTTTGGAGATTTACTCCTATCACACAGAGGTTACGGAGAGGTTATCTAGACATAAGCGTATCAAGAAGTACATTATAGTTATATATGTATATTATTGGTGTATAACTGATAGATGGGGGGGGGGGGAGAGTGCGTGAGGAGATATAGTATGTGTACTAGCAGATTACATATGAGGTCTATCAACATCTTATCACACACTGGGGGGAATGGGGGAGAGGGGCGGCAGCGTATCATCTTTCCGGTCTATCGCTACACGAACTCAGATAGACGTACAGGATATATAGAAGTTGAAGGTTAAAGTGGATGAGTGGAGTGGAAACAGGGTGGACATATGTATATTAGTTATCTAGATTTCTAGATTTCATATAGTTTTTGTGTAATTTTTTGGTCATTTTGAATATTACGTGTGTAGGGGAGTGTCAATAGATGGATTCTATGTGTTATAGCTGTATCTAGGAGAGAGAGATTCTCGATTTCCGGGACAGCCTCTATAAATTTCTACCATCTCACTCGTGGAACTCTATTTCTATTATCACATCTCACTGTGGCTATCACTCATTCTAACCTATTCAGAAAGGACCAACCCAAGTCTTAATTTCCCTATCAAAAAATCTACGACAGAATGGTGGCTCGTTTTTCCGGGAATTGAACTCTAGTCCTGAGCAAATACGAATATCAGCTCGTTTGCAGGATTAATTTTCTTTATTCTGATATAGAGTAAGAGTGTGATGTCTTGTGAGTTTTGTACTTTTTAAAAATAATGTATCCCCTAGATGTATCGATCTGTTTATGGGCGTGCTGACCACACAATTAATAATTGTTTTTATCCACAGCATTTTGAGCAATGAACAATTAGGTATAAAATGGACAAATGGAAAATTCCTGGGGGACCTAGATTTCGCAGATGATTTAGCATTCTTAAGTTCAACACCCAGACAATCCCAAGAAGCAGTAAATAATTTGTGTCATCTTTCGGTTAAAATAGGTCTCCAAATAAATGCCTCTAAAACTAAAGTTATGAACTTTTCTAACGAGACCTTTAATATCATCCTGAACGGGGAAAAACTATAGAAAGTTGAAAGTTTCAATTATTTAGGCAGTAAAATGACTCATGATGGTGACTTAACAAGAGAAATTCATACTAGAATTGCTTTGGCAGCTAGCGCCTTCAATAGATTATCTAACATTTGGAAATTACGATCATTGAATATACATACCAAGCTTCGGCTGTTTAATTCAAATGTTATCTCAGTGTTAACATACGGCTGTGAGAGTTGGAAAATAACAAAATCATTGGAGAACAAGCTGAATACATTCGAGAACAAATGTCTTAGAAAACTCATGAACATCAGTTGGAAAGAATTCAAGACTAATCGACAAATAAGAGAAGACTCTAAGCAGAAATATGTCTCCGACTATATAAGGAAAAGACGATGGTCATATATCGGTCATGTCCTACGAATGCAAAACAACAGAATACCATTGCAGGCACTCACTTGGGTTCCTGAGGGTAAGAGGAAAAAAGGAAGACCAAAAGAAACACTCAGAAGAACAATAATAAGAGAAGGAAGAACGTTGGGATTAAACAATGTGCAAGAGCTAAGAGGAGTGGCGTCACAACGTACAACCTGGATGTTTCCACTGTAGCAACTTATTTTTCAGTGAGTAATCTTTAACTACCATTTATTTGTCGTAGTCGTCTGCATTAGGTGCTTTATTGCCGATTAATAGCAGCGATAGTTAGACACTATATTTTTTTGGAGGAGGTATCCCAGGTTAAAATATATCATCTTTTTGATTTTTGGTATTTTCTCGCAAGTGGTAGGAACTAGTGTATCCTTTTTCTTCTTTTCTTTCTTGAGTAGTCTCAGTCACTGACTTATTATGGCAGAGAGGGCGAAGCTTAGGCAGATCCTCAGGGACGAAGCGAGAGAAGAAGGTTTGGACGGAGAAGAAGCGAAAGCTTTTGTCAGGGACGAACTAGAGAGATATGATGCGGAGCAGAAGGAGAAAGCAGCTGAAGCTAGAGAGCAGAAGAGGATAGATGAGGAAATGGAAATTTGCAGGGCGAATGAAAGAGAGAAGGAGAGGCAGCATGAGGAAATAGAGAAGGAAAGACAGCATGAGGAAAGAGAGTAGGAGAGACAGCATTTGGAAAGAAAAAATGAGCAACGACGACAGCATGAGTTGGCTCTTAAGGCTCTAGAAATCCAAAGTTGAAGAGATTGAGTGTTAGAAGGATCAGTTAAGGAAGAATGAGGAGAAGACTCTCCATTGCTGGAGGTAGAGGTATATATGACACAGGATCACATTATTTGATGACGTACACAAAAGTGTGAACCGGATCAAAGAACTACTCAATGTTAGAGCATTTCAAAATAAAAGTGTGTAGCTTAAAACCTTTTCCCCCTTTCTTGCTATGTTTGCAACGCAAACTATATCTTTGTCCTCTGTACTTTTAAGGCGAACACTGACCAGTTTTTTTCACCTCACCATCTAAAAGACGTATCCGTCTGCAATCTACCCCATTTTCTTAATAAATAATTTATGTGCAATGAGTGCCTGTTAATTACTTTTATTTATTTATTTACAATTCACATGACTCAGTTTTCCTTTATTATGTACCCGTTTTCTTACTTTTGTTTTAATTCGATAATGAAAAAATATCCCGTTCAACAACTCAAGGGTTATAATTAGGATATATAGTGTTAAGGCATATTTATGTTTTGCGGCATATTCCATATATATTTAATGTGATATAGTTAAGCGCATTTTTCAGGTTATATAAATGATTTTTGTTAGAGGCGATACCGCACTACTATTGTATAGTGCAGCGTCTCTAGGTGACACTGATAAGCGTCCGCGCTCGTTGCTACACGACTCTGATTGTGGCCTTTTCTATAGTATACGTGGTCATGTGTGGACGTATTATGCATTTGCTCCCTGTTTTGAGCTATGTTAATTGTACAGGGTGTTTATAAAGTCTCTGTGCAGTGAAATTTACGCCCGAGCGAGACTACGTCACCAGAAATGTGGTTTTCAATTGGGGCTTTTTGTGTAATGCTGCACACGGGATTGTGGAACACAGCATTGGAACACAGAATATCATGACGTAAATTTGCATCATTCGTGACGTAATTTCTAAAACATTTTTCAAATTCACTGCACAGCGACTTTATAAACACCCTGTATAAGCACATTCGTGGGGAGCCGCGCTGGTGTAATGGCTTCGGCGTTGTACTGGCGACCAGGTGTTCATGGTTCAAACCCGGGCGTCGGCGTTTGAAGAAATGTTTACGGCCGGAAATTTGACTGAATAGCCTGAACGGCTCCTGTGATAAACCCTCTGTGGATGGGAAGGAGCGAAGCTCCTGACCGGGTTGGAAGGAAAGTCCTCAGGTTCCCGAGCCTCGCAATGATATGTCATTGGGCCGAAGGGCTGAAAGCCCAAGTGCCGCTGGTTAAAAAAAAAATAATAAAAATAAAAAAAAAAAAGCATATTCGTGATGCGGCTTGAATCATTAGGGCCAATATATTATTACCAGCCATGTCGGGCTGTTGTTATAAATGTGCAATGATAGTCACCAATTATATTCTCCAATTTTAATAGGCCACGGAGAGATATTTCGCGTCTTGCCGCAGTGCTCCAACTGGATCATACAGTATCTAGTTGCTAGTTGTATCAGTCAAGACTGTAGACGTATATTGATGTCTACATAGAGGAATGTTATATATTATGCAAGTCAATGATGTATTGAGATGCCATGCCATTTGATTATGATACTACCTATGTTGAAAGAATGAATTCGTCCAATAAACGTCGTCTCAACGTCTTTACGAGCTTCGTCTCTGATTTAATTCGTTACGGTGTCCGTTTGCCAAACTTTGTGGTTTTCTACAGACAATAACGAAGTACTTGAAAAGAACAGAACCGTTACACGTCATTCGCGACATTATTTGACACATACAGCACTAACCGTGTCAGCATCATAAACTCGAACTCAGTTGTAACATATAGTGTTTTGTAAAGTCCAAATTATAAGTACAATTGCCACTATGTGAAACTGGCATCATACCTTCTGTCCAATCGTTGTTTGTAGGATTAATCAAAATTATCGAACTGTGTGTGATTGAATGCCAAAAAAAACCAAACAAACAATTAAACGCACAATAAAAAAATATTAAAAATAAAACGAAAAAAATACGTAGAAAATACAATTATAAAACACCAAATAAAAACAAGAAATGGGGGGAGGGGTGAAAGGCCTGAGATCCCTCGTCTGATATTTATTCAACTTTTATTTGTCATAAGTAATTTGTTTTATAAGAACACCACTAGACCTTCCCCATACCTAGCATTTATCCACCTATTACTATATATTAAGTGTTGTTCTAGTTAAATATTGTTTGACTATATTATGCAGTTTCCTAGGTCTATCTATTCTTAACACCTCTGCTATATTTGATGCATGCAAATAATCTAACATTGGGATTCTCTGTTCATACCTCTTACATTTTAACAAGAAAGGCTCTATATTATTGTCTTGACGACATTCTCCACAGTCAGGTTCTTTTATTCTGAAACAGCCTTTTCCCAGCTGTAGTCTGATAACTTTCTTATTGCTGGGAATTTTCAATTCCGTAGATATCTGAAAATCCCCAGTAATAAGAAACTCAAATTTCTTACAAAATAAAATACAGCAAAGATATGCTTTAGCTGGAACTCTTCTCCTAATATCTTTCTTTAGAAAGAAATAGATTGCGCATGTTATCTCAAGGCATTTCATAGTTTACATAAGACCACTCAAGTGACAAACAGCATTAGTCATAAACTTAATCCCACACGTTGTTAACATCCTGAAGGGAAGAGCTTGTATGAAATTGCGTGTCCGTGTTTTGTTAACAGTTAAATCTATATAAAACTGATGTTTATATATCGCCAAGAAAGAGATAAGACTAGACTTGTTGAAATCTCTTATATACCAAGTCGTTCCTCTACGTACTACCCTGGGGTGTTTGCTAGACAAAGCGTCATACTATCCCATTGGCTGTCTTCCTTGCGTCATACTATCCCATCGGCTGTCTTCCTCCTGGCCTGGTTCCAATCTAGTCCTCGGCCCTTTAAAGATTGTCTAACGTTGTCCTCCCAGCGGACCCTGGGTCGTCCTGGAGGTCTGGATCCCTGGCTTTTAGTTTCCCATATTTGTCGTGGTAGCCGATCTTCTCTCATTCTACAGACACAGCCAAACCATTGTAATTGGGATTGTTCCACTCGGGTCTGACTGCGCTGGTTTTGAGGTCATGATTGTGATAAAATTAACCGTGATACAACGTTAAAATATCTCCAAAGATAAAAAGTAGGGATAAAAATAATGCGTAAGTTACTCGAGTACATGATCGCCCAGGCCGCGGGTCACCACCCGCCATGGAAACTAACTTGCTAAGACGTGAAGGCAAAACGTTTACCCTTGGAACGGGATGAGAACGGAGATCAAAAGGAAATATATGACTGAACTGACTTTTGGAAGGGGGTTTGAATTTGAAAAGGAAAAAAGGCGGTGATTGGCCACAGATAAACATAATATCGGCGCTCAGACGCGCATCTTGGCCATTCATCATAAGTTGTCCAGTGGTAGACACAGTAATTATTTAGTGGTGTAATTCCCAGAAGCTAATTGAAATATTTAGAGGGACGCCATACTAGAGCCAGCAGCTCAGCTGAGTTTTGCTAGCATATACTGTGTTCTCTATTCATAATTCTGGTAAGACTGAAAGTATTTCTTTGAATATTTGAATATTGTTTAATATTTCGAGTGATTTGATACTGCCATATCAAAATCTAGCCCTTACAACAAGTAAGGATTCGCTCTAGACCCCCAGCCCCAGTTCAGGGTCTAGAGACAAACAAAATACATAAACGCCAGCAAGGATTATGAAGGGCGGATCAAGTGTTGAGATCAGTGGAACATATCACCTATCCTATTCAATGGCAGGAAGCTAATGAACATATTTCAGAATATGTAGTCCTGGGGAACTTATACTATGTGAAACCAACTTGGTAAGGTGTGCTGTATGGTCAGAGAGATCTGACCCCGTCTATGTGGTGTTGTTGTATAATTTTGAGTGTAGAAGTGGCTCAGGAGGTAGAGTTCTGACACATGACCCAATACTTTTATTTCAGAACTGTGAGTTTTTTATTTGGCACCAAAGTGGTGTCAAATGATATGTTGAGAAATCCAAGTGTGGACCCGTGCAGGCGAAAATTTTGGCAGAGCAGCCTATATAGCCCCCCAAGCACGGAGAGGTGGGGCCACCAGATTCCAGCACCAGAACTACTCAGTCAAAGATACGTGAGCGCCTGGCCTGCTGGAAATTCACCAATTTATTTCATAACTAACACCAACTATATTCCCATTAACTAAAACATACCATGGTGGGAAATAAACTTTGTATTCCTCCCGTCAGTAATGGACAATGTGGAATAGTTATAGACAGGGAGTGATGAGGCCACTCCATCAGCACATCCATTAATCGTTCTCCCAGATAAATTACAAATATAAACAGTATTAATATTAACTAGTCTTATAAGATTCATATGTACACACCTTTCATTTATTATGCCATATATTCATGCATTTCATTCATAAATTCAAAACCTTTCATATGTTCTGACCAAAATAAAACCTTGGTTCAGAACAAATAAACTTAAAGAAAATTTTAATATCCAAATTTTACACAGCTTGAGTTAGTTCAGTGTGTTATAAAGTTTATTAATATTATTAGACTTATTAAATATATGTGTGTGTGTTTGTATATACTAATACAACACCTTACATTCAGTACCCTAGATTTTTTTAACGTAGCCACATTCATTAGAAAAAAAGATATGTGTGAGGTCGTAAGTGGTAGCAAGAAGGGCCTTCTGTAAATTCACAGCTACATTTATCTCAGGAGCCTTCACAGCTGACCTCATGCATCACACTAGGTGATATCACAACAATACAGTACCATCAAAAACCACTACATATATTGGGGTCTCTTGTCCAGGGATAATTAGCTAAACTTGTAATATTAGGATCTCCTGGTGGGAGAATAAAATTAGGGGAACACATTGGGAAAATTAAAAGTGTCCCTTAAAAGTGAAATTAAAAGTTGGTGAATCTTCACAGCCAGTGGTAATTAATTAGTTAACTGGCTAATTAGACTTATTTTAGACTATAGTAATTAGAATTACTTTTAGTGGTTAGAGATTTATCTTGCTCATTGCTAAATTGTCTAAAAAGTATGGCGGAGCTGGCAAAGTTCAGATCAGCTGCTGTGCTAACGGCAAAGGATATGGGAATGGATGGTCAGGTTTTAATTCAACATGTAACGGCTGAATGTGATAAGTATATTGAACGGGAAGAAAGAAGATTAGAAAAAGAGGCTGAAAGAAAATTAGAGTCTGAAAGATTAGCTGAAGAGAAGAGGCTACAAATTGACGCTGAGACTAAGAGGTTACAAATTGAGGCTGACAAGGAGGCTAAAGCATTAGAGGCAGAAGAAAAACGACAGCAATGGGAAGCAGAAGATAAAAGATTGACTGCCGAAAGGGAGGCAGAAGATAAAAAGGCCGAAAGGGAGGCAGAAGATAAAAGATTGACTGCCGAAAGGGAGGCAGAAGATAGAAGGTTGCAAAGGGAGCACGAATTACGACTAAGGGAGCTGGAGCTACAAGGCCAGGCTCCTGAAAATGGTGCCAGCCCTTTTGCCTCAGATGCTACGCCCAGTCTGGGAGCCTCAACATCAGCTATGGGGTTTCATTTAGACCATTTTGTTGAAAAAGACGATGACATAGAGGGGTACCTCGGACGTTTTGAGTTATTAGCTACTACATATGGGTTAGAGAGAGAGAGGTGGAGTTTAAAGTTATCACAGGGACTGAGAGGTACTTCTTATGAAGTCTTCGCAAAAATGAACAGAGAAGACCAAGACAATTATGACATGTTAAAGCAGGCTTTGTTATTGAGGTACGAAAAAAATGGTGAATTTTATCGTAAGAAATTTAGAAATGCCAAACTGTTGTCTGGGGAGACATACCACCAATTCTCTGCCAGACTGGAAACCTATTTGGAGAAATGGACTGCTCTGGGGAAGACCCAAGATCTTAAAGAGATGATCATGATTGAGCAATTGAGAGAGTCCATGGCTCCAGACATGAGAAAATTTCTCATGGAACAAGGTGCAGAGAAGTTGGGGGAGGTTTTAAATGTCGCTGAGAGGTATCAGGCAGCCCAGGCAGAGGTAAGTGGTGCTAAAAGGAAGCACATAGATAATTTTAAAGCTCCACAGCCATTTAATAAATTTGAAAATAGAGAACAGGGTAATAAGGGCAGGACAAACTTTGAACGGCCAAGAAATGACTATCGAGACAGAAACTCACAGTTCAATGACCAAAAATCCAATGAAAGAAAACCGTTTAACCAAGGAAAAAGATGGTGTAAATGGTGCAAGAAAGATAACCATAACACCGAATTTTGTAGAAGGAAACCTTCAAACATTGCTGCAATGAAGTCGGGGACTCAAAGATTAAAGGTTAATCCTAATGGACAGCAGGAACATTATCACCCCCCAGTTTGTGAGGATGTTATTTGTAATGGGGTCACCATAAGGTGCCTTTATGATACAGGTTTGGATTATGATTCAGTTGTGAAGTCTAGCCTAGTGGACCCAAGTCAGTATACCACAGAAACAGTGGAAATACAAGGGGCAACTAAGGACATACCACTCATGACACTTCCCATCGCAAGGATAACGGTGAAAACTCGCTATGTGGAAAGAGAAATCAGAGCAGCAGTGATAGATGAACCAATCTACCCTCTGATATTTGGGTGTAGATACGTCTTCTTGGGGAATCCCGAGAGACCTGTGATCATGGCGACAGTGCAGACCAGGTCACAGAAGAAGGAGGAAGAAGGTGAACCTATAAATGCTCATCCAGAGGAGATGAGGAAGGCACAGGCTGAGGATAGGACACTCAAGCCATGTTTTAAAAAATTGCCCAAATGCCACACACCTCCGAGCAAGGGAGAGTACTTTGTGAAGAACAAATTATTATACAGGAAGACAGGAACTAGATCCACTGGTCACGGACAGTTGGTTCTTCCCAAGATATATAGGGCAAATTTAATAAGGAGCTTACATGTTGGAAAAGATGGGGACCATGAAAAAGTCGGTACCATCTGCCAAACGATTGCTCGAAAATACTATTGGCCCGACGTAAATGTCGATATTGAGAACTTTGTAGAAGCATGTGGCGTATTTCATGAGGGAACACCCACAAAGGGAAAATATGTGCAGGACCTAGAAACGCCACAGGGCAAAATTAGGCCTGGAAGGAAAACTAATTATACTCCGGTAGACAAAGTGGAATGGGAGCCTCCTTTTCACACCCAGTCTTCACTTGAATGGATTAACATGGCCACTATGCGACGAGTACAAAGAGTAAATTTTACCCAGGATAAGATGACAATCCCTCGGTCAGACTTATATAAACTGGAAGAACAGAAAAGAGAGCGAAGATCTCTCATAAGCAATCTAAAGTGGGGAGACAAAACCCAAGAAAAAAATTGGTAGTGGTCGATTTGTGAGTGATGATTCTAGGAAGAAAAGTCCTCACTATATAATGCTTCTAATGGACGGGACCCGATGGGTGCCATGAAAAATAAATATGGAAAACTAAAAATCCAGATGTAGCCCTATTAAGGACCTGGACAGATGAGAAGGCGGAAGAGACTGTTACCTCATCTTATCAATACGTGAACGAACTGACCACTCATTTGAAAGCTGGATGGAAACTGGCAAATGATAATTTGAAACAAGCCAGGAAGAAACATGCAGTGTATTTTAATAGGAAGGCAAAGGACAGAGAACTGGCTGTGGGAGAGAAGGTGCTGCTTCTACTACCCGGTAGCCAGAATAAATTACAAATTGGATGGCAAGGTCCATATACGGTTTTAGAGAAGGTGTCTAGAACAAACTATAAAATTGACAAAAAGGGGAAGGAGAAAGTTTATCATGTAAACCTGTTAAAGAAGTATCTGGACAGACCACTCCAGGAAAGCACCCCCTTACTGACCTTGGCTATCGCAACTCAAATGCAAAAGGAACCACTCACCTCACATGAATACCCATTACATCCTTGTGAAACAGCGGCACAGGTAAAAGTCAGTAAGCACCTGACTAAAAATCAGAGGGAGAGAGTTCAACAGGTTCTGGAGGAACATACATATGTATTAACAGATAAACCAGGCCATACAAATTTGCTACAGTATGACATGAAACTGGTAGACTCAAACCCAATCTGTATGAGAGCCTATTCTATTCCGTTCGCGAAGGAGAAGGCATTGAAAGAAGAAATAGATTATTTGTTGAAGGAGGGGATTATTTCACACAGTGAATCATCTTTTAGCTCCAGTGTCGTTTTGTTGAGAAAACCGTCTGGGGAACACCGACTGTGCATAGATTACAGGAAACTGAATGCTGTCACAGAAGGACAAGTGGATCCATTACCAGACACAAAACAGTTATTTGCCAGATTAAACAAGGCAAAATACTTTTCAAAAGTGGATCTTAGTAAAGGCTATTACCAGATTCCAGTGAAGCCTGAAGTGAGACCTTATTTGGCTTTTAGCACTTCGGATGGACATTATGAATTCAACATGCTACCATTCGGACTGAAAAATGCTCCGAGTGTATTTTCAAGGATGATGCGCAAATTGTTGGATCCCCTGAATAACCCATGTATCACGAATTTCATGGATGATATTCTCGTCGCCACAGAGACATTTGAAGAACACATTGACGCTCTAAAAATGTTATTTAATAGGCTTAGGGAGGCGAACTTAACTGCTAGGCCGACAAAATGTTGTATTGGATGCAAAGAGTTGGAATTCTTGGGACACACTGTATATCAGGGTAACATGACCCCTGATCCCAAGAACTTGGAAAAACTGCAGAGAGCACCTAGACCACAAACAAAAAAGGACGTGCGATCATTCGTGTCGTTATGCGGATTTTATCAAATATACATCAAAGATTTTAACTCTATTTGTGCTCCTCTGACTGATCTGACTGGCAAGGGACTTCCAGATAAAATTATTTGGACTGCGCAAAGTGAGTTAGCGTTCCAGGACTTAAAGGACAAACTCACTAGCAAGCCTATTCTCAAACTGCCTGATTTGACACAGGACTTTGTCGTAAGAACAGATGCAAGTAATGTGGAACTCGGGGCGGCTTTGTTGCAAAGATCATCTTCACCTGATGGGGAACTGAAACCAGTCGCTTATGCAGGCCGCAAATTGAATAAGGCGGAACAAGGATATTCCACAATTGAAAAAGAATGTTTAGCGTTAATCTGGGCAATAAAGAAGTTTCAAATCTATCTGTATGGTAGGACTTTTGTGGTCCAGACGGATCATCAGCCCCTCGTATTCTTATCTCAGGCTAAGCATGAAAATGCAAGATTGCTGAGGTGGTCTTTATTGCTTCAACCTTATCAGTTCAGTATCCAATATATCCCAGGCAAATTGAATGTTGGTGCAGATTTCCTCAGTCGGCACCCCTGTGATCAAAATTAGAATAATGGCAGGAGTGAGGAGTGATTTTATCTATGTGTATCACTGGTTTCGGAACTTGCCGTAGGCATGTTTTCAAGTGGGGAGATGTGTGATAAAATTAACCGTGATACAACGTTAAAATATCTCCAAAGATAAAAAGTAGGGATAAAAATAATGCGTAAGTTACTCGAGTACATGATCGCCCAGGCCGCGGGTCACCACCCTCCATGGAAACTAACTTGCTAAGACGTGAAGGCAAAACGTTTACCCTTGGAACGGGATGAGAACGGAGATCAAAAGGAAATATATGACTGAACTGACTTTTGGAAGGGGGTTTGAATTTGAAAAGGAAAAAAGGCGGTGATTGGCCACAGATAAACATAATATCGGCGCTCAGACGCGCATCTTGGCCATTCATCATAAGTTGTCCAGTGGTAGACACAGTAATTATTTAGTGGTGTAATTCCCAGAAGCTAATTGAAATATTTAGAGGGACGCCATACTAGAGCCAGCAGCTCAGCTGAGTTTTGCTAGCATATACTGTGTTCTCTATTCATAATTCTGGTAAGACTGAAAGTATTTCTTTGAATATTTTAATATTGTTTAATATTTCGAGTGATTTGATACTGCCATATCAAAATCTAGCCCTTACAACAAGTAAGGATTCGCTCTAGACCCCCAGCCCCAGTTCAGGGTCTAGAGACAAACAAAATACATAAACGCCAGCAAAGATTATGAAGGGCGGATCAAGTGTTGAGATCAGTGGAACATATCACCTATCCTTTTCAATGGCAGGAAGCTAATGAACATATTTCAGAATATGTAGTCCTGGGGAACTTATACTATGTGAAACCAACTTGGTAAGGTGTGCTGTATGGTCAGAGAGATCTGACCCCGTCTATGTGGTGTTGTTGTATAATGTTAAGTGTAGAAGTGGCTCAGGAGGTAGAGTTCTGACACATGACCCAATACTTTTATTTCAGAACTGTGAGTTTTTTATTTGGCACCAAAGTGGTGTCAAATGATATGTTGAGAAATCCAAGTGTGGACCCGTGCAGGCGAAAATTTTGGCAGAACAGCCTATATAGCCCCCAATCACGGAGAGGTGGGGCCACCAGATTCCAGCACCAGAACTACTCAGTCAAAGATACGTGAGCGTCTGGCCTGCTGGAAATTCACCAATTTATTTCATAACTAACACCAACTATATTCCCATTAACTAAAACATACCATGGTGGGAAATAAACTTTGTATTCCTCCCGTCAGTAATGGACAATGTGGGATAGTTATAGACAGGGAGTGATGAGGCCACTCCATCAGCACACCCATTAATCGTTCTCCCAGATAAATTACAAATATAAACAGTATTAATATTAACTAGTCTTGTAAGATTCATATGTACACACCTTTCATTTATTATGCCATATATTCATGCATTTCATTCATAAATTCAAAACCTTTCATATGTTCTGACCAAAATAAAACCTTGGTTCAGAACAAATAAACTTAAAGAAAATTTTAATATCCAAATTTTACACAGCTTGAGTTAGTTCAGTGTGTTATAAAGTTTATTAATATTATTAGACTTATTAAATATCTGTGTGTGTGTTTGTATATACTAATACAACACTTTACATTCAGTACCCTAGATTTTTTTAACGTAGCCACATTCATTAGAAAAAAAGATATGTGTGAGGTCGTAAGTGGTAGCAAGAAGGGCCTTCTGTAAATTCACAGCTACATTTATCTCAGGAGCCTTCACAGCTGACCTCATGCATCACACTAGGTGATATCACAACAATACAGTACCATCAAAAACCACTACAATGATGTATCTTCTGGTTGCAGACCATGTATCTTCTTGTTTCTTTAACCACCTTCCTCAGATACTTCATATCTGAGGTTTGAAGCCGGCTTTTATGGTTTGTAGTCATTTTCCATGACTCGTATTCATAAGTCATGACTGGAACATCGGTGTAGCGATATACAGCCATTTTCGTCTACTTGCCATTTTCTCTTTTCCTGAGGAATCCTCGATGTACTTAAAAAATATTCCAGCTTTTCTTGAATCCCACAGCATCATCTCTTCCTCGTTTGCATTTCATCACCGCGTATGCATAGGACTTCCATCAGTTCATGCCAAAGTTCCCCCGTCCTATGCCGTCTGCAATAGCTCTTATAATGCTCTTCTTTATGCTTGTTATGTCTGCCCAAATTTGGGTTAACATATGTTTGTCAACATTCATTCTAACTTATATCTGTGCCCCAGTATAATAACGTTTAGTACCTTACTATTGTGCGTACGATTGACAGAATGGTTAGAGCGCTAATCTCTTGCGGTAAAGATGCCGAGTTCGATACACGGCATCGACATGCTCCGGTCTACCCAGCTTTAGATGGGTACCAGATTTTGCTCTTGGTTTTAGAAATAAATGTATAATTTTGTTTTCTTAAAGTATAATTTTGTGAATGCCCCGTGTAATTCTCTAATTAAATTATCATTACGGAATTGATTTCGACGTACATCTATGCAATGTAAAAAGAAGGTATTACTGGTATTCAGTACCAATCCTTCTGAACACCTTCATGACCTATATGCAATGAATAGTAGAGAGTGTAAGACAGAGCGAGCGAGAGCGTGGGAGACCGGTCGACACAGACTAAAAATACATGTGTATTATTTCCAAAGACAGAGTATTGCGCATTGTGTGTCGCGAAACATTAGATGTTCCAAAAGAATACAACCTTCGGCGGCATTTTGAAACTAAACATGTTCTCCCTAATTTGGATCTAAATGAAAAAAAAAAATTTAAATGATCAAGTTTAGCGGAATATCTTAGTGGCGAACAGCAGATTTTCAAGAAAGTTAACACTGAGGATGAGACGGTTACTAGCCTTCGAATTTGTAATAAACTTGCTGCGGCTGGGAAATGCTTCACAAAAGATGAATTTTTAAAAAACAGTGTGTGTTGATTACTGTAACAGAATTATGTCAGAAAAGAGGGAAAAATTTGAGAGCATCAGGTTATCACGCATGACAGTAGAGAGACATTTCTACCAATCAAAGTGACCAGTTAAAGCAGAGACTGAGTAAATTCTGTTACTATTCTTTAGCAGCGGATAAAAGTACCGATTTAAAAGACATCGCCCAACATCTTATTTTTATAAGAGTTATTTATAAGAACTTTCAAATTACGAAAGAATTTGTTGGTATGTGTTCTATGATAGGTCGCCCAACTGGAAAATATATCTACGATAAAGTGTTAAAATGCTTGAAAAATAAACCGTAGCAAGTGTAATTTGCTGGGGAGGTTAAGATGTTATACCTAACAAGAAAGACAGCTGTGTCTGTGTCAACCGTGTGAGCTCAAGCAAATGTAGGCCCCTGACTCTAAAAGATGAGGATGATGATGTATTATCAGGGAACCTAACGCTACCTCCCTAGATCTCACACGGTCCGTATTTTTATTCTAGTGGCTGGTGTCTTATGTGCCTAGTGTCTAGGGGTGAAATGAAAATGGTGGCACATCAACACAATACACTTTAACTCACTATAAGGAAATGAATAAGACTGGTTAAAGTTTTCTTTAAAATTGAATTCTTTTCTTTGTACAATTTAATCTGCCTGTCCCGCCATCTCTTTTGGACAGGTCTTTGAAAATGAGGAAAATATATTGTACATATACTGATTAAATAAAATGTCTGGACTCTTTGTCCTATAAGTATAATGTCACTATTTTATTCCTGTAAGTGTATTCACAGACTAAAACTTTAATATCTACTAGTGTTAGTCATTTGTTAGGAGGAGCTGTTGTTTCGTCACGCCCCATATAATTCTGTTTATTCTTGGAAATAACAATTTTTATTTGAATGAAGTGTCAGATGTTCCAGATGTTAAAACATCACTTGGGATTCTTGGTATGAAGATAACAAGTCAGTATGTCGCTGCAGAGAATATATAGATCGGCACACACAAGCTCCTTCGGGCTATCTGCTGACAGCATAAACTTTTGAAAGGAGACTTTTGTCTTTACAATCACTCATCAGGTTTCCTGTCACCGGCTGGTAACAAGAAATAAAAACCCTGCAATAAAAGACACCCTGGCCTTTTCACATCGGATCACAACTTCTTATCACTATTTACACAGGATGGTATGGGGTCAGCCTCTTGTGCATACAGGTGCACTAGCCCCTAATTTATATGACTCACACCTTTCTGCAACCACACCTCAGGTCCCTATGGCAGATACGCCACTGTACTTTTCCATAGTTTTCTTCAATACAATAACGTGGTGTAACCACATCTCCTTTTGTATGATTTTTCTTTTCTTTTCTTAATTATAAACGCTCTAGGCATGTTGAAGAGTGTTCATGGAACACTAAGGCTTACTAACATCTTCTAATATAATAATATTAATACAAATCATAACAATATGCAACAGTCAAATACAGTTCAATGTGAGGACTCAATAATGTTTGCTCCCGGCATGTCCTTCACTTTTCCCAATAGCAGTATCTAACTTTTGCAGTTTTAATCAAGCATGTTAATACATAAAGCATTCTTACCACAAATTCAAAGAAATAAGACATAAATAACATTGACTGGCAAAATATATGGCCTCAGTTTTCTCTGCCCTGTCCAGACTGTGAATTTAGCATTTATTTTTACAATTTATCACATCTGATCTCAACGTACTTGTTGATATAAAAATTCTTGTCAAATGGCCACGAGACCCCTAAGCCTTTGGCCAATATCTATTAGAGCTGGCCAATGAAATCAGGCAACTACCAAATTTTGAATTTAGTTTTGAAAAAACAAAAACAAAATTCAAAACAAACTATGGGTCTCGTAGTCCATTGGTCAGTCTGCGTTAGTTATGCCAATAGAAAAAGATGTTTAGTTTTAGTTAACATTTTTCCTATCTCCCCCCTTTACTCCTATACTCTTATACCAGCCAATAGGATTTGAATTACTCCAATGCCTTTTTTTTTAAACTTGCGTCCCCAATAACGTTATGTGTAACGAGCAAGAACAACAGCCTGTCCGTCCTAGCTTTCGTAGACATATAATATTATCTCAATAATTTGGCTAATAATTGGACTACCATATATATTAAAACATATTATTTCTCAGGAGACACTAAGCTATCCTAACATATGATTTTTATGGTCAGTTTCATTATGGTTTAGATTTTCAGTTTTGTCACTGTCAATCGTCAGATATAACTTTTACACAAGTCGGCAATCTTCCCCCCCTCATTTTCTATCCCTTTTTTTCATTATTCAAGTAAACCAACTAGTTTGAGTGACGTCAGAAATACACTACGCGGCGAGAATTTAAACTGTCTGTGTGTTTATATCTGCTGGCTTTGCCCACAGTGTGTATATAGTAAAGGAACCGCGGGCAGAGCGAAGAGGGTTTTTTTTTTCAAAACGTGGTAGTGTTGGCGTTAATTATTACAATCGTTTCGTTCTTACCACTGGAAAATGTCCGAGTTACTACTAATTATAACGTTAAAGTAACATATTACGTTAATTCAGAACGCTAGTTTGGTGTCACACTTCTGGTAGATCGTTAATTATAAGACTTGCCGCAGTTTCGTGCAGCAGATCGGGCAAGATGTTAAATTGTTAATTGTACGTCTCGAAACCGAAACTAAAAGGCGTGTTAGATTTTTACGGCGGGTCATTTTTTAAGCATTTCCACTGCACAAAAGACAGCGCTCTACTGGCGTTGAAGATGCCAATAGTCAGACACCTGAGGGCGGGTGTATTTATTATCATAGGACTAAAATCTTACTGAAATTAGCAATTATCTCACAGATTTCACTACATAAGCTAGGATTGGATTTAACAAATTCGGTGTCCATTTGTACTGAAGATTCTCCAACTATGTGGGGAAAAAAATGTTGCAGCAGTTATTGTTCTTGAACAATTTATTGATATGCCAATGATCAAGCATCACTGCATTATACATCAGCAGCTGTTATGTAACAAAGTCTTTAAAATGTGAGCATGTAATGTCAGTGGTTGTTTCCATTGTGAACTGCATCCGTTCTAGAGGACTCAAACAAAGAACATTTTGACACTTTCTTGAAGAGGTAGACGCCGAGTACAGCGACTTAATGGACCAAACTGAATTGAGGTGGTTGAGCAGAGGAAGAGTGTTCTATCGTTTTAATGTTTTGAAGGAGGAGGTGACAACATTCTTACAAAATGAATCAAAAATATTATCGGAACTTTAAAATGAAACCTAGAAACAATATTTGTTTTTCCTGATTGATATTCCAGCACACTTGAATGATCTCAAGATTTAACTTCAGGAGAAAAATCAACTTATATTTCAATTGTGTGCCACAGTCAAGGCTTTTAAAATGAAACTGAACTTTTTAAGACGTCAGCTATCCAATGGAAAAATGTATCATTTTCTCACATATGCACTCATATATCCCTTACCAGAGACACACTGAGTTAGGAGAAAAGTATCCCAAGGAAATTGATGCTTTTGTTGTAGAATTTACCAGAAGACTTACTTTATCTAAAGCCGAAGCTTTCAAGTTGAAGATCCCATTTCTGTTGATCCAGAATAAGCATAGATATATTTGCAGATAGAGTTAACTGAACTACAATGTTCGGTTGTTTATCGAAATAAGCACAGAGAAAGCAGCATGTGTGATTTCTTTAAGTCTGGACAGTGGAAAATAGAAACAAAATTAATTGAAGTCGCTCTGAAAACCTTCAGCATTGTCGTTAATTTTAGATAGGTTTGAAAGATATTTATGGTCCCGCCTGAGTAGAGAGTAGAGTGGATGGTGATAGTACGTGAGAAGTAAAGGTGTGAGAATAGATTTCACGAGTGGATAGTTTAAGGAGAAGATCTGTCTCTGGAATGAGTAGTTTCTCTAGTCCAGCCTATCTATACGACTATCTTTTAGTATAAGACAATCTCGCACCTCCCTATATCTAGAAATATAAGTTTAACTAAACACACACACAGTTATGTGACCACAAGACACACAAACGTGAACAATTATGGTAAATTGGGTATGGGTCTGGCAAACACACAAAGTTAAGTTCTTTTGTTGTTTATTATCATTTAAACTTTACAACATCGAATATCTAAAGAAAGATCAAATACAATCAGAAATCATACATAGAAAAATAACAGAATATATGTGCCCTCCCCTCATTGAGAAGAAAAGAATCCAACAAGTTAATAACCCCAAAGGTTAATGGTTAGCACTATGTTACAGCATAGACAGTAAAGAAAAGAACAAAGTTCCTACTAAATGCTACTCAGTAAGTAAACAATATTTAAGCAAAACCAAAGATGATATAGTTTCTGTAACTAAGAAATTATTCACTCTCTCTGTCTGACATACAGTGGCCACTCCATCACGCTTAGCTTATCTGGGTGATATATCCCGTGGGAATACGAGTATCCTGAATATAAACTTTTCAGTGTTTTGTATCTTCCAAATCTGGCCCCAGTCTTTCCTCTATAACAAATACGATGTCTATGAGGGGGACGCCAAAGTTGGTGGTTGATTCCTGGATGGACAAATGTCACCTCGAATAGTTAACGTAGAAAAAACCCCGCGATCTGTGTTCACAGTAAACAGTAGAAAGTACTTCCAGTCTTTTGAAACATCTGGTTGCTAAAAACTGTTACAATTTATAACTGATGATGATGGTAAATCATATCGTCTGGCTCTGTGGTGATTGTCGATTTTTAAACAGCGTAACTCTTATGGATAAAAATCCATTTGGATAAGACTGTCAAAAGTCAGATCGTAGAAATGTTATTTTTGTTCCGCTACAGTGGGCTGATAAAATTGAACAAATATCTGGGTATGTATAAGTCCAGTTAACTTTACTATTTAAAATGTTAATTTGCCTCTTTGGCTAGTCCTGTTCACAACTGAACTTGGGGACACGTAAGCCAAGAAGACGACAACATTAATCAATCAGTAGATGAAGAAAATGACCAAAATAGACCGCTGGTCGCCGTTTGATCAGGTCTGCTAGAATAGAGAAATATTATGAAAAATTGCTACTATTATATCTCTACATATATATATATACACGGAAGGGGACAAGGCGATCTCTTATCCTCTCCGTCAGTCCTGATTAACGTTAAAAGGCAGACGGTGTCTCTAGCCTATCCTATCGCGCGTCGCTTAGCGGGTACCAGTTTGGTTGAGGTATGCAGCCTTTCCCCTCCTGTTCCGGTCAACGATCAGCGCACAATGTCAATTATTATTTAATTATCCCTACGCGCAATTAACAAATATCGCATGTCATTAATGGCTATTAGATTGTCGGCGTCTGGTAAAACTAACAGTCACTTACTACAATTACACAAAATGGAATAAACGTGAATTCTTTGGTCCACCATCAGTCGCGCCTAGTGTATTAATTAGTCAACTAAACGTCTCTTCTTGTGTGATAAAGAGAGTGATGGAATTTACATTAAACTGCACAACTGGTAAGAAATATCTGCGCGTTATTTTATTTCACTAGTTTTAACGCTAGGAAGTCACAGTGAATTATAATGGTAAAACTTAACATATTTTAACACTTAAGCACGAACTTATATTACCAGAAAATCCGAATGAAATCCCCACGAAGGCTATTAACACACCTTCCACAATGGTTCTAGACGACATGTTTAGACTATCCAAAATTCTGAGCAACAACTGATAACTGGTTTGAAAAAACGCAGTTTATATACATTATTGTTATCTTCTCTCTAGAGGATGTTAATTTTCACACTATAGGGCATAGCAGAAAAATCAGGAAACTACGCTTCCCAAGATAAAAGGTTTTACGGTCGCTCTGTCGGCCGTTGCTAATCGATAACAGAGACTTAAACCGTGTAACGGGCTTCCTTCCGAGATTTAGCCAGCTTCTGGAGATCAAAGCGTTATCTCCCTCTGTATGTACGAACATCAAAGGATCCCTCGAGAAAATATTTTGCCCGATCGTCTCGCTTCAAAGAGGTCCGGTGTTTTTCCACATGCATCTCTCTGATATCTGATTATTGACAGATCAGCTCGCGGGAGAAACTCAGGTAAACAGACCGGGTTCGCACCCTGTTATGACTGGCAGGTCGCGAAAGTTGGTAAACAACTTAGTTTGATTACGTCTCAGGGAAAAGAGGCGGGGATTAAAAATGAGTAAACGCAGGCTGTAAGTTGCATGGCTGTGCAATGAATCATAGACCGTTAACGGGATTTCAGGGCTGTCAGATACTGTAGGCTATATTTCCATTATACGTCACAAGCATGTTTGGAAGCATATAATATATGTGAACACACACTTTCACTCATGAACATGAACAAAAAACAATGGTCAATGACGACTATTTGGAAGACATTATGAAAACATCCTCTTCAACTATGACCCCACAATTTGACAAACGTATTGCTGAAAAAAGATACAATATCTCTCGTTAAGTATAAAGACATTTTTTTCACAGCAATATGGTCCTCACCAATAAACGAGTTGTGCACCTCAGTAGTATATTATACTATTGTATATTATATTATCTTTGTGTTCGTGAACAAAGTGGAGCGATAACAACCAAAACGCCAAAAAACAGATTCAGTAATTGGGAAACCTATAAATTTCGTCCTACGTTGCAAAATCCCGGGGTGTGCCAGACAACGTATATAGGACACATCACTTAGTGATGCGAAATAGCTGTCGTGTTACACACGCCTTTAACTGTTTATGTTTTCTGGGAAAGAACATCTGATCTAACACACATCTAACTATACGTGTACTTGATAATTTCACACATTTACTTAATGATAGAACCTAACGGCAATCGAGCGCGTAACCGGAAACACCCGTGGTGTTCAGAGTGTGCGAAATTAAATTCTTTTTAAGAAAAACGTAATTAGGAGTAAGTTTCTATTTCGGTGCATGCAACAATTAGTCACGCATGCACAGAATAGAAGGATCAAAATGGTGTGACAAGATAATTAATGTGGAACGAGCGGAAAGACGCAACAGTGGAGCACGCGGTGAGCAGTTCCGACACGTTTGATAGGGCATACGTTGAGGAAAATTAAATTTTATTTAAGAAAAACGTAATTAGGAATAATTTCCTGTTGTATTTCTGTGCTTGCACAATTAGTCACGCTTTCGCAGAGCAGAAGGAGTGAAGAGGTGTGACAAGATCATTAATGTTGAAAGAACCAGTTGAACACGCAATGAGGAGTCGCTGACGTGTGATAGGGCATACGTCGTGGAAAATTGTTGATAGCATTATAAGGTAGTTCTTTTCTTTATGATCCCCACAGTTAGATAGGAAGAGGGAGATGGACAAACACAAGGAGAAGACAACTGGATACGGACATGAAATGGATGAAGACATGGAAAGTATTTGAACAGATGACACGGGACAGGAAGGCTTGGCAGAGGTGTGTTAGACGTCTATGTTCCTTAGGAAGCTGATGGGTAAAGATGATGATGATGTCACCGGACAGTGACGTCTCGCTGCCTGAGGTAGTTTCACATAAATGTCAAGGCCGGCACCTCTCCCAGGACTGTCATAAATTATCTTTCTGTCCTTGAGATTGGGGGAGGGAGAGGAAGCCTTGTCACTACCTAGGTGTGATTTTCAATTATACTCACCACAGCATCATCACCACTACTTCCCTCCAACATTCTACAACTACCAGAAGTGTACCTACAACCGCTGTAGCCACCAAGCCCCCCCCCCCCAATCCTGTCATGTAAGTCACACTCATCCTCATTGTCCTTTTTATCTTGCAAGAAGACAGTCATCAAGCTCGCCCCTCTCAAGCTGGCCATTCGCCCCTCCCCCCGTTTACAGGGCACCTTCACCAATGCATTCATGTGCCTATCCTACAGCGGTTGTTGTAGCAACTGGTCTTACATAATAAACTTACCAGTCCAACATACAACCACATATTAGTGGCATCGTATGATATACTTGAATAAATGGTAGTACTATTCTTACTATCTCTTCAGATACCCCGATAACTGAACGGGCACCTACATATATATATATATATATATTGCCCGATTGGTAGAGTGGTTAGAGCACTGGCCTCTAGCGGCACAGGTAACGGGTTCGAAACACAGTGGTGACGTACTAATGAGCACCTAACTCGAGTATTGAGCCAATGAGGAAGGGAACTGGTCACTCCCATCTCTCTGAAGGCTGTACTTATTATAGTGACGTCTCTAACACTTCACTCCGCTACGGCAGTATGTTCTATGAGACTACCTTGACCTTTCACATATATGTGTATGTATGAATGCATATATCATGATTATCGTGAATACCTTTACCTTTCACATACATGTGAATGTATAAATGCATATATCATGATTATCGTGAATACTTTTACCTTTCACATATATGTGAATGTATGAATGCATATATCATGATTATCGTGAATACTTTTACCTTTCACATATATGTGAATGTATGAATGCATATATCATGATTATCGTGAATACCTTTCACATATATGTGAATGTATGAATACATATATCATGATTATCGTAAATACTTTTACCTTTCACATATATGTGAATGTATGAATGCATATATCATGATTATCGTGAATACCTTTAAGCTTTCCGTTAAGCATAAGTCCTCGGCACGTGCTAAGTTCCCCTTGTCCAGTGACATCCGTTCCAGGTCATACCATATCTTCTTTATCACATTCACCAGTTCTCTACTCCCTGTATTTCTCTTATCTTGGGGATTCCAAACAGGGTAAAAGAAGAAAACGTAAGTCATTGCATTCTGTGATTTTTAGAAATCAGAAGAAATCCAACACAAAAATTAGAATCTTCACTTGAACGAACGAACGAACGAGATGTCAAGACAGTCCTATGCTATGGATCAGAAACATGGATAACTACAAAAAGAACAAACAAGAAGTTACAGACATTCATAAATGGTGGCTTGCGTAGAAAGAAGGATTCAAGTAATATGACAATGTCACTGATGTGGAAGTGATGACAAGAACCAGACAAGTGCCAAAGGAACAAGAGATGAGATAAAGACACCAGGGATGGATAGGTCACACACTGAAGAAACCTGCTGATAGTATTACAAGGCAGTCCCTGTTCTAATTTGATATTTATATTTATATATATAAGTGTATATATGTGAGTGTGTATGTATGTCATTATGTGTGAGTGTGAGAAACAGGGAGAGTAAAAACTGTCAAAACGGAACTAATAAGCATTGTAGAAAACGAAAAACGAACTAAAGTCTGAGTAACAATATCCACATTTTATTCATCTTCCAATCGACAAAGATTGGCTGTAATAATTTATTGTTCTTTGTACTGATCTATGTATGCTCTGTCTCCTATTTTTTTTTTTTTTTTACTTGATGATGAAAAATATCCCGTTAAACCTCTGTTTATAATTAGAATATATATATATTGTATTCACTACCAAATAATATGAACAACTGCCGATATCGGAAAGGGGCATCGTCAAATCATTGTACATAGGGCAAATTATAATTACCAATTAAGCTTGTATGTTTAATAAGAAAAGAAACCCCAAACAAACAAAAACGATATAAAACTTAACAAAACTCAGCAAAAACATCAAACAAAAATAATATTAAGGGGGAGCTGTGCAAAGGCCTTGTGTTTCCAGTTGTATAATTGACTTTAATAGATATTTAATTGACTTTCATTGTCAAAAGACATATATATTGTAAACAGCATCAGACCTTTATCTCTCCAGTTGCTATATATTAATTTTCTTTTCTTGTTAAATACTGTTTGACTATAGTATGCAGATCCCTCGGTCTGTCTGTTCTCAACACCTGTTCTATATTTACAGGTAAATTTGATGCCAGCAAATAATCTTATATTGGGATTCTCATTTGTTCATACCTTTTACATTTTAAAAAGAAATGCTGTATATTATTATATTGAAGAAATCCTGCAGAGTAAGGTTCTTCTATTCTGAAATAGCCTTTTCCCAGCTGTAGTCTGAGAAGTTTCTTATTACTGGGAATTTTCAATTCAATTTTTCTTGTTGGAGCCTTGAACATTTTATATGCATGTCTTATTTTCAGATTTTTATCCCATTTGCGTTCCATTCATCTGTTATTAATTCTTTAATTAAGCTATTAATCTCTGATTTACTCATCCCTACACTTATAATATTTTAATCAGATCTACCTTTCTTGTCTTCTTTATTTGCCTTTTCATTTCCCTCTTTGCCACCATGTGAAGGTATTCAGGCTATTATGACCATCCTGTAAATATAAGTATGTAGTAGCCAGAAATATCTCCTCTGCTATATCAGGTCTACTACATTCTCGTCAGTTTCTAAGTCCTATTTTATTTAGCTTCAGTGTTTAGTCTTTCCTTCTGAAGTGATCTGTTATACTCGTAATATCGAATCCTTCGTGCACTGATTTTTCGATTCTCACTCTCTAAATTTGCTCAACATCGAATTATTTATTCATTCATTCCTTCTATTCTCACTCTCTGAATGTACTCAACATTGATTCATTTATTCCTCTGTTCTGTCAGTGTACCCAACTAATTATTAATTCATTACTTGGTAGACTCAATATTCACTTAACTATTCCTTCATTCCCAGGTCCCCGGGACTGAGAGCATTAGATGGACAGACGTCCCGAGTCGACAGTACCTAGTGAGCAGTTATTGCACATAGAAGAAGCTAAATATACTTTACGACCACTTGTGCCACCTATAGCCCTGGAACGTAAATTTATCAGTATGCTAAGTCCTTCAAAAATAAATCAAGATACAGCACAAACAACAAGTACAAATACAACCACTGACATGACGTCTTCGACCACAGTAACCACCGCACCACCTGTATCCCCGACCTCGGCGACAGCTGCACCAAGGGTAGCGCAAGTTTCGCCATCTATAAGCGCTACTGCAACACCTACCACGAAGGCAGCTGCAGCGCCAACAGCAACACCAATTGTGGGTGGAAAGCGTCCGCTGGGAGAGGAAAGCCCCATCATCATTCTAACTCAACACCAGGATGATGAAAAGATGAAAGAAACAACATCGGATGTGCCCGGATCCGATTCAAGCTCAAACCAGTCAGCCCAAGAACAACCACATCTTCGAAAGCGGAAACCAGGTCTGTGGAATGTTATAATCTATATGTCAGCTCTTCAGGAGCATAAATATTCAACAAATGTCTGCCAAGTCTTCCTGCTTCATCAGCTCAAAGTCTTTCAATATTTTCTTCATCCCGTTCATGTCTTCTCTTCACCCTATATTCCTCGTCCTTCCTCTACTGCTGTTACCCTGGCGATAGCAGAACAAGTACTGCCTAGTAACGCTATCAGCAGGTTTACTCATTGTTGGTCGTATTCATCTCCACCGTCTTCTTCTCAATTCTTGCTCAACTGGCGCTTATCTGGTTCATGTCATCAGTTCTCTATAAGTAATCTTGTCATACCGCTTCAATCCTTCCATTCTATGTGGGCATTCATTTATAAAAGTCTGTAGCTTTTTGGTTGTTGTTTTTGTTACTCTCAGTGTAGTATTCGGGAACATATAAATGTGATAAAAATCCTTCAGCAGGCAAAGCGTAAGCCTGCTTACTATCTTCGGACATCATATTGGATTTAGTACCTTCTCCTGTCAAAACTGACTGCCAGCAATACTTTTCGTCTTGTCTCTTTACAGTGCATTCAAGCAGCGCCTCTTCGCGTCCCTGGTATGGCGAAATAATCTAGACATATCACTGTCGTACTCTTGTTAAAATGTAACGGTTAAGGATCCCGTTACACGTCCATTGAGCCATTTTTGGAATATGGTGTTAGGCCAATATTTTTTTTACCATCGGCACACTAGGGGTGATGGGGTCAGCATTAAGCAGGCCGCCTTACCCTTCCCAGAGTTGCTCTGGTACCCAATTCATGAGGCTGGGTCGACCCCGGAGCCGTTTGCGGTCTAAAAAATAGCACCTTAACTGGGGATCGACCATGGACCACCGAGCTAGGAAGTCAGCGCACTAACCACTGCCCTACCGCGGCTCTTGTTAGTTACCCTTTAATCCCGCCTACTGTGGGTTTTCTTTGAGGTATTTCAAATCAATAACTTTCTTAATTAAACGTATTTAATAACATGCTGAATTTTGGAGGCCCTATATGTAAATGAATAACGTAAAATTATAACATTTCGTTACGGCCAGCATCGTTTTTTTATTACTAATGTTGAAGGTAAAGATAAGAATAAATGGCGACATTCTGAAACATGCCAAGGGTTCCTCTTATCTCGGTCATATGATGACAGCAGTTGGCAGATGGGAAACAGAAACGAATAAGACAATATGAATGGCCAAAACTGCAACATGAGACAAATACTAACATCTAAAAAACTACAACATGAGACAAATACTAACATCTAAAAAACTACATGAGACAAATACTAACATCTAAAAAACTACAACATGAGACAAATACTAACATCTAAAAAACTACAACATGAGACAAATACTAACATCTAAAAAACTACAACATGAGACAAATACTAACATCTAACAAACTACAACATGAGACAAATACTAACATCTAACAAACTAACAAACTACAACATGAGACAAATACTAACATCTAACAAACTACAACATGAGACAAATACTAACATCTAACAAACTACAACATGAGACAAATACTAACATCTAACAAACTACAACATGAGACAAATACTAACATCTAACAAACTACAACATGAGACAAATACTAACATCTAACAAACTACAACATGAGACAAATACTAACATCTAAAAAACTACAACATGAGACAAATACAAACATCTAAATAATTAACTGACAAATTAAAGCTGAAAATCGTCAAATGCTATAAAAGTCTTCCTTACTTCATGGTACAGAAAAATTGATAATGGAACAAGCAGATGCAAGAAAGAATTGAGACCCTGGAGATGGAAAAAAAGGAAATCAAACAAAGAGGCCCTAGACAACCAGGGAATAAATCAGAGAATGAATAAAGGAGATAAAAATTAGACAGTTAAAATATTTTGGCCATGTAAAAATGCGTAACACCTTACTGAAGACCACAATGGAAAGACGAGTTAGAGGCAAACGTAGGAGAGGAAGACAGCGCTAGTATAAGTGGGAAGATACCATCAAGAAATGTACATGAAAGATTGCAACATCAAGACAAGAGACAGAAGACGTTGGAGATCTAATGCCGCTGACCTTCAAATTTGGGATAGCAGCTGGTGATGATGAAGTTATAAACTTATTTTGTACTCGGGACGTTGAATTAGCAGAGTAAAGCTGCTTTATGTAGAGCATCTCATCTGTTAATATATGAAAAAAAAACTAAATCGAACAGTGAAGATAAATCTACTGGGCACACGCTGAGAAAATAAATTTAGCGTAACATGCCAGTCAAGAATATGGGACATCCAAGGAAAGAGAAATTGGATGTGCCAATGATAATTCGGAGAAAATAAACTACGACACAACTGGACTGTGTAAAATAAAAATGACGAGAAATGCAGGAAATGAGTGAAAGATGTGGTGAAACATGACATGATTCTATAGATTTTAGAATAAGAGCTAAAGCTTATTAACAGTGTACGAGACGAATTTTAGAGCAGCATTTCTCAAACTTTTTGGTATCAGGACCTCTTTACAGTCTAAAAAACTATTGAGAACCCCAAAGAGCTTTAGTTTATATGGGTTATATCTATTATATTTACCGTATTAGAAGTTAAAACTGAGAAAGGTTTACATATTTATTTATCATTCCATTTAAAAATAGCGATAATAAATCCATTAAATGTCATCATAAATAACATATGCTCTTCTAAAAAATAACTATATTTTCCAAAAACAAAAAACACAAAAAAATGAGTGCGAAGAGTGACAGTGTTTTACAATTTAGCTTAATATAAGACAGCTAGATTCCCATTTCTGCTTCTGTACACTCGTTAGAAAATGAGAGTGAAAAGGGTAAATGACGTCTTAGATTGTTATGAAAATAATTTTGAACTCTTGGACCCCATGAAAGGGTCTCGGGGACACCCAGGGATCCGCTGATCACACTTTGAGAACCGCTGTTTTAGAGCTAAAAAGCAAACACTTAAGTGTTAAATTGTGTGTGTTAAATGTGGCATCAACTGGAAAAAAAGGGGGCCCATACATCTTTCTAGGACAAAAGACAACAACAAAAAAACCTACGTTGTGGCCATAAGGCCTTCATCAAGGACAGACAAAGATAAACAGAAAGGACAGTCACTTAGTTCCAACTGCTGCCAAACCTTTAACAGTTACCCTATATACTAGTGGTTGGCAAACAGTCACAAGAGGTGATTTGGTAGATCTCCAGGTAATCGAAGGTGTCAACAATATAAGGTAGGAAAATTTTGGACTAGCCCTTCCACGACAGCAGTTAAAAGCGCGACGTCCCCCGGATTAAAGACACTTTTTGCATGTTCCCAGGGAAAACCCACCAGTGGCCCGCCCTCTCATAGTCGCTGCTAGCTGGAAAAAGTGTACGTTACCATATTACTGTGGCCCGCTACAAATATGGCATGGGCCACGTTGAAAACCACTGCTGTATACTACGATGGGAAAGCGGTGTTTGCACTGAAGCGAAGTTAACATTAGATAAAATATCATATATTTGGAATTGTCCAGCCACCGCGCTGTCGATGGAACTGCAGAAGATGGATCTTACTGCAGGTTAACCGTTACGTATTGGCTTCACTTATCTACATTCCAAACACTCTAACCTGAAAAGAGGCACGATGTTTATCAAGTTAGACCTTGATAGATCGCAGCGCATCTAAGGTATATCCCTATTGCCTCTGTGTTGCCTACTACTGGTTTGTACTACCAGCGGAGACTAGAATTGAGTGACTTGATTTACGTTCAGTGCTCAACACCCTGTCAGGAAAATCTGAGGTCAAGTAAGCCTTCACGCCTCCATTTTTTAATTTATCCGACATCGAAAGTGAAAGGCTCATAAATGAACTGGTGGCGCGACGATGGAACTTAGTGGTTCAAATCTCTTTTATGATCTTGCACGCGTTTGCTCTTCTCATTCCATTTCGGCATTTGACTTTCAAGTGCCTTTTGATCTTAACATGTGATAAGGATATTTGTGTGCGTGTGTGTGTGTGTGTGTGTGTGCGTGCGTGCGTGCGTGCGTGTGTGTGTGTGTGTGTTTGTGTTCTAAATGATAGTACCTTAGAAAGAAATACCGGTGGAACAAGATGTGAGAAGAATACGCTGGTGCAGATAGGACAAACATTGAGAAAGTCACTGATAGCATTACAAGTCAGTCCCTGCCCTGGAACCCCAGCATAAGAGAAATAGAGGAAGATAATAAAAAAACCACATGTATGCTGACAACAGGCAAGCGTGGCCTGTATTTGTTGATGGCCTGTGCTCCGTGGGTAGCTAACAGATCATGAAATGACATTGAAATAAATGTAACAAGGATTAATATGTTATGATCAAATGACCAATGTCAAACTGATGGAATGATACAGATGTTGTGGATCAAGAGGTCTTCTTCTTCATCTTGGACCCTTAGCTGCAGACTGACAAAGCTGTCAGTGGCCATCGCTTCTAGTGGCGCCTTGTAGGGCAGCAACGAACTGTCTCCACTTTGCTCGGTAGGTGGCCACTCTTCGGGCAGTGCCTCAACTCTGGTCTATGCTTTGCTTCTCGGCCTCCGCAGTTCTTCTCCAGGTTGACTTTGGTCTGTCTCTCTTTCGCCTTCCTTCTGGGTTCTATAGCATAGTGGTTCTTGTGATAGTTTCGGGGTCTCTTCTGAGGACATGGCCAACCCAGTTCCAGCATCTGCCCACAATGATTGTGTGCATATCTTTTTGACTGCACCGTGTAAGCAGTTCCTGTTTGGAGATGATTTTCGGCCCAAAATGTCGAAGAATGGGAAAAGAGATGAAGATAACCCAGTGGATAAAACATTAAAAAAGAAAAACCAGCTGATAACCGTATATGGAAGTCCTTGATGTGGAATCTCTATG